>VZUI01041803.1:0-104524 GCA_013401135.1 Cettia cetti
AGCCGCGGGAGGGCCCCGGGCCCGCTCGGCCCCCGCACCGGCACCGGCACCGCCTCCCCGGAGAGCCCCCGAGGCTGCGGCGGCCGCAGGAGGAGCCCCCTGCTCAGGGCAGCAGCCGCCGCTCCGCCGCCTCGGTGCAGCAGCGGCCGCTGCAGCCGCCCCCGCCCCGGGCAGATGCGGCCGCCGGGCTCGCCTTCCCAAATTGGCACTGATGAGGCGGATCGTGATAATAAGATTTTTAGCGGGTGCGGAGATATTTTTTGATAGGCCTGTAGAGCAGATGCCATAGAACATGCTGCACTTCTCTGTTTAACAGTCTTCCCCTTCCTAGGCTAAAGAAATTAGGCAATTTTATTTCATAGTGCCATATTTTTGGCTTGTTTCAAATTTCTTCATGGTTTGCAAACGAAGATGCAATTACGTAGTGCAGCCTGCTCTACTTTTTAAATAAAACTTAAAATTCAGAGCCTTAATCATTAAGCATTCTTAATTTTATCTTCAGAGATTACCATAACTGCAATAATCCCTAGTATATATTAGTATTTAGGTCTTGTAGAATTTATTGTATCAGGAAGATGGCACAGAAATCACTAGTCATAGTAGGACATTGCCATTTGTCTGTAGAAAACCAGTTCTAATTCATGCAATAGAGGGTGCAATCACATTTGGAAAAGATGCCAAAGAGCACTGGCTGAGGCAAGTAGGGTTCAGCTAGGGGACAAGCTCACATAAAGCCTGACAAGAAATTGTGAGAAATTGGGATAATCTTGCAGCACACAAGGACAGGCACAAGAGATCACTGCACATTCTTATCGCCACCGATTTCCTGCCACCTGATCTGTGGTGTTCAACTTTTTTTCTTCAGTTTGGCCATGAGATTGGTCAAGTATTCTTCATTGGTGTTTATGTATTAAAACAGCATTGTAAGAGACCAGTGTACAACATTTAGGATTATTGATGCACAGCATGACGTTTACAGGGCAGAAAGGGGTTTGTACTTGTCTAAATGAAAAGTGGAACCGGGTTCCTCACCTATCCTCAAATGTTCTTCCTCAAAAACCATGATCAGCATGTCTGCAGTCCCAGCAAAACTCTTCCCTTCACTGCTTTCTAATTCAGGGCCCTCTGTAAGCACCTTGTTCCTAAGGTGTGTGCCTGATGGTGGCAGATTAGGTGAAACTCAGCAAGAAACGTGTCATGCACTGGCATTGTTGCACTGTTGTTGTCAGCAATTTGATACAGTGCACCTTTTCATCTCTTTCTCCCCTGTCAAAATGCTCATGCAAGATAAACTAAATGGAGATGAGAGAGTGAATCCAATGTCATAAGTGTCATATCTGAGGAATGGAATAATCTCAAAAATACTCCTATTTGCCCCAAACAACATATGATCCATGCCAGACACCATTGCAGACTTCTATTGAGGATGCTGCAGATTCCCCATTTTGATATACATTCTATCCCCAGTCCTCCTGGCAGATGTGAAGCTCTTTTGGTACTGGGATGTCCCTCACCTGTCTGTGCTCAGCTTTTCCTTTTGCCTCCCCAGATATGCAGCTTCAGGATCTCCACCAACCCAGCCTTGCCACATGCCACTTCTCAGTGCTGACCCACATGGTCTGGCCACAACAGGCTGCTGTGTCTGCACCCAGGTCTCATCCACAATATCCACAATATTCACTGCTCCACTTGCTGCCTATTGAGAGAACAAACTGGTTTTAGAAGCCACATTCATAACAAAACGATTAAAATCATTGCAATTGCTCTGGAAGAAAACAATCACATTCTCATTCAAAACCACAGGTTGACAGCATCCCTTTTATTTTCCTGTCTCCAGTGTCACAGCCACTGGAAAGATCCTTCATGCTCTGAGCAGAAAAAGTGAAAAACAAAAAGAAAAAAAAAATAAAACAAAAAAGAAGATTTGAAATCCTAAGGATGAAGGACAGGAACAGAAGCAGGGCCAGTCAGGTGGCAAGAGAACATGAGCAGGCAGGTCTGCTGCCAGAACGATCAGACAGGTGGGGCGAGAGACGGCAGTGCTGGGAGGAGCCATTGCCATCAGAAGTAGTTGTAGGAACATCAGCTACTTCTCACCCAGCTTCTGGTGCTCAGGGACAGCTACATGGGCTGGACTGTGGCTGTCACACACCCACAGTTGTTAACTGCCTGCTTTGATAAAGACCCAGGCTTAGCCACCCCTGCAGTGACCCCAACTGAGAATACAACACAACAACCCCTGTTCCCACCAGCCTCAGTCCAACAACCACACATGTGCCAGAGCTCTGCAAACACTGGGAAGATGAGAACTGTACTTAAGAGTCCCATTCTTGTCATCAAGGATGACTTTTTGTTCCACCTGGGCATGGAGAGTGGGTTATATCATTAAAGCTGCCAGACAGTCATGGCAATTTTATACAAAGATTTTTCCTTGTAAACGTATTTGAGACATTACACTCATGTTTATTCCATGGTCAATTAAATAAAATTGTCTGCTCAAAACTTATACAGATTAACTCTTACACCATTTAGCACAGTTTGTCCACTTGGGGACAGTGGGATAAGTAACTTTAGTCCTTCCCAGGGTAACAACAAAGGAGAGAACAAAAGCAATTCCTGCTGTGCATTCATTTATTAGCATCCTTTGGGCTTTAGACAAAACAGAAACCACAAATCTCCTCTCCTCTGTGAGCTTGCACATAAATTGCTGTTGAAGTGTAAAGTTCCTCTTTTACTTTGTACTAGTTTAACCCAACAGTGTTCAAAAGAGCAGGTTTTGGTGGTGAATACCTACTGCTATGAATCTGCACTGTTCCCTCCTAACTTCTCTGGGTGCAAGATGGTTTACATTCACTAAACACTTTTGTTAAGTCCTGCCACAAAACAGCTTCTGACAGCATATTCATCTCTGCTCATTTACAGCTTGGTGTCAGGCTCGCTGTTTCATTTGCCAGCAGGCCTCATTATTTGCTTTGCTCACATCAGACCATTCCTCCGTTTCTTGGAAACCTCTCTTACTGTCCCCATAATCCTTTCCTCTGAAGCAGACATTAGCTCCAGTTGAGTGAAATTCTGTGCAAGACACCAACAGAGAGTATGTTGTTCTCCCTGTTGAAGAACAGGGTTTCAGTTCTGTGGCGTTTCGAGTTTTCTTTTTCTCCTTTTGTTTGTCTTTAAATTAATTTAAAACATCTTTCAGTTTGGTTCAGTGGATCCATGATGTCATTCTGTGATCCATTTGGAACTGGCGGCTTCTTTTCCAAACATGACTTGATGTTTTGAGGGGAAGAGATACAAAGTCTATGGCAAACAGACTTGCCATGGAAGTTGTTTGGTGCTTGGGGGCTGCTGCTTCAGAAGACCCAAAGGCCACAAGAATGATGGAGCAAAGCATTAAAACTTATTTAAAATGAGTTCAGCTAATGACAAAAATTACTAGAGTTAGAATCATGGAATATCTGAAGCTGGAACTGAGCCATAATGATGATCAAGTCCAACTTCCTGCTCATCACAGGTCCACCTAAAACTAAACCTTATAACAAGACATTCCTTGAGCTCTGACAGGCTTGGTGCCACAATGACTCTCCTGGGGAGTCTGTTCTGGTGACCAACCATCCTCTCAGTGAAGAATCTTCTCCTAATGTCCAATCTGAACTTCCCCTGGCTCAGCTTCATTCCATGACCTCGTGTCCTACTGTTGGTTACCACTGGAGTTAATAGATGAATACAGGTGCTCATCACACAGGCTGACATGTCCTCTAAATCCCAACTGTACCTGCTCCTTCCACAGTCCACTTTCCAAATAATTTCTAGAGCCAGTCCCTGCTTGCCTTCTTCCCTTGAGCTCTCCCTGTACATCTATTCCAGGCAAATGAGCTTTTGTTAAATCCAAATGAAACTCTGCTTTCCACAACATTTATGCTACCAGCTGAAGAACAAAATTTATATTTCTGTAAATGCCCAGTCATGCCAATAAGGTCTATAGCCTGTAGTATTGAACACAGTGCAAATACCGAGTAGGACAGAAAAATAGAAGCAAGTTCAAACAAGGTGAGGAGCATCTCAATTATATGTTCTTAATGCTTATATGGTAAGATGAGCTTACCACGTAAATTACACCGCCCCAGCATCCCTAACCTGCCAACTGAGTAGGCGTAAAGAAGTTGGTGGGCAGCTAATACAATGTAAGAACATAAAGAAACCTTGTATGTGCCAGTCTGCACACCACCTCCATATCTGGCCCTCAGCACATTGTCATATGACTTTAATAGCCCGGATAAATCAGTTCCTGAACCAAACTCCTACACTGGTTATATTAATGGATGCAATTAAGCATTTAATAAGACACTTGAATTTTTACTTCAAAAAAAGAAAAACACAACCAAAAAGCCCATACCTAAAGCACCACCAGAAATAAGAACCAGCATTTTACTGCAGAATGAAAAGCAATGCTAACAGCACTGATCTATTTGCATTAAAACTGGGTAGTCAATTCATTGAGAAAATAAATTCAACATAGAGAATTACTATAAAATATATGAACATCAGTCTTTAATATTCAGGAAAACTTCATTAATGCCACACTTCACCTAAGCCATTCAAGTGTTGTGCAGTGACAGCTGAACAGTTTTTCTTCCAGTGGCTGGTACTTGATTTGACTCATGTTTCAGCTCAGACATTTCCACAACAGCAGCCCATATACATGCACTCCTTTGCTGCCCGGAGCTTTCTGCAGACTGTTCAACAAACACTTGTATTTTCTTCTGCAGAACAAACTAGTGCTGCCCTCAGAATAATATGAGGACGTTTATCCAGCTCCTGCCCTCACCAACCACCCCTTCAATGGCTGGTGTCTCACCGACAATGAAAACCCGACACCGTTCAGGGAATTAGTCACTAGAGGGCACTTAGAGAATCCAGAAGACAGAATGTGCTTGGGATCAGGAGGCCACGACAGTTTAAAGAGTCCAAATGATGAGATTTGCATTTACTTCCTAAGCAAACTCCTGCTACCAATATTTTAAGATACAAAACCAGGAAAATAATTATATTTCTGATTATGACCTTTATCATATTTTCTTTCCATCAACTGAATGAAAAAGTCTTGGGAAAAATTCTCCTTGGAGGCAACACACAGACTCTACATTGGCCATGCACTTCTAGACAATTGTTGAACAAAATTGTTAATTGCTGGCATGTAAGGTATGAATCACGTGAGGTATTGGCTGTTTCTGCTGGGTGCAGCTTCGAGGAAAGGGGTGCAGGAACACACAAACCAGTGTGGCAAACTCACTGAAATACAGCATTTCATTTCACTGCAGTGCCTCAAATTGACTATGCATTTCACAAGAGACAAGGATGTGATTATGCCCCAGAGGCCCTGCAGATTTTATTCTACATGTGACAAACCACTGAAAGGTGACAAGTTCGATGTCAGGAAAGCAGGAGCAAGAATCCTGGGTGGTGGAACTCGCAGTCACTCAGAACAGGAACAGGCTGTATATATTTGAGCTCTAAACTTAATTCTTATTTAAAGACAGAGCATAAAGACTACTCTCATTCCTGCTGTGTTACCTGAACAGCTCAATTCTTTGCTTCTTGTATTAATTGTAAGCTGCAGCTTTCAGCCCAGTATATCCTGTCTTTTGTAAGATTAAAATTTTCTTGGCTCCCAAGAGTCTTTTTTTTCTGTACACTTCTGATCTTCTGCTGGAGGAAAAAAGCAGAATTCATGATCACTGGGTTCTGCAAAAGCTCAAATCCTTGCTTTTGTGAATGCCAAGTGCAGGGCAGCACAAGGAAGGGTTGGGCCACTGCTCTACCAAGGGCTGACAGGAAGAATTGGTGAAGTGAGCACAGGTCACAGCACCTGGCCATGAGTGAGGTGAACAGTGACCCTGACAGGTGTGTCACACACTATCCAAGCATTGCTGCCCTGGGCTGTGTGCTCTAGCAGAGAGAGAACAGGGGCTTGGGCTTTGTGCCCAGACAGAGATGGGGCACTCAGAGCTCACAAAGAAAAGCAGAATGGCACTGAGTAGTACTTGGTGGCCACTGCAGGAAGATGGAAGGTGTGCCTGCCTCCTTCTAAGCATTCATTAAAACTCTGATTTATAAATTGGCTTTGTACCTTGTCTAAATTGACTTTGGAAGCCTACAGGAAATACTGCCCCACTTCCTTGTGTTTGCCACAGGGGAAATGAGAAACCACTGGGTCCCTGGGGCTAATTACTTTCTTCAAAACCCAGCATTGCTCTGTTTCTGACTCAGCGCAGCGTTCAATTTTCTGCTGAGATTGTATCTATATCGCATTACAGGATGAGTTGCAATAGCACCTGATGTTAATTGCAGGGCACAGACTGCTCCCTTCTCTCCTTTACACCAGTTATCAAGAAAAACCGGAAAGTCCACTTCTGCTGGTTTTAATTTAGCCTCTTCCACCCATGCAGAGTGCCTGTCAGACAGGAGAGGCAGGGGCTGTCATCCTCTTTCTGCCTGAAAATATCTAACAACAAGGTAGAGACTAGCTGGATGTCTACATGTAGATGTCTGCATTCCATCCCAAACAATCAGATACTTTATGGAGACAGAGATGTTGGGATGCACGACAGCCACTCAGTGTAAACAGATACAGACAGGTACTATAATATTCCTGGATTGCCCCAAAGCCAGACAGCCTTCCTTGCCTCTTGCATCCACTGAAAGCAGAGGAAAGGACAGAGATGAAGTAACAGAAAAAGGACATCCTTAGGCTGCTCTTGAAGCTTGTCAGTCTCTTTCGGGGCCTAAAACACCAAAGCAACCTTCAAATACACCAGAATCCAAACCACAGAAACAAGCAGGGGCATTGTGACTGGACAAGTGTATATGGCTCAGCAGATTGTCCTGTGGAAAATAAATCTGAAAACTAAATGGTTGGGTCATGAGTAAAATTTACCTTTTCCTGTAGCACAGTGAAAGAGATGAGGGGGTTTAACATCTTATCATTATTTTATTTCCCTCCTAAATGTCCACCTCTGACAGTGGAATTCTAGCACTCACCATGTATCATACAAATGTTTGTATCTGACAAGTTATTTGCTAGCCTGTCATTTGCCAGCCTGTCATTTCCCACTCCCTTTCTCCCAGCAGCAACCAGGATTTCTGTCATTTTCAAGTGTTAACCAACATTGGCAGCTGCCACTTGCTTGGCATCATATGTGCATGGAAGAATGATAGGGATTTATCACATGTGCCAAACTTTCTGTGCACATTGAATGAACAGCATTAGAAGAAAATTAATTATTTGGTCTACAGGAAAGCAATGCCTCTGGGACTAGCACTGGGGGCTTTGGATATTTTTGAGTGAGATCCTTCAAGCCCAGCCTCTCACTAAAACAACAGGAGGGCTCCACAGTAGATCAGACAGCAGTGCTGTTTCCAACAGTGAACAGTGGTTGCTGCTACTCACAAGCCTGCCTTTTATTTCTAGAGGTGCAAATAACCTCTTCATCTTGCCATGCAATTTGTTGAGTGTTTTCAGGTGAGTCAAAGTGCTGTAAGCATCTCTATTCTGATTTCTTACCCTTTAGTTAAAGGCCCTTTTGCTGTTTGGCAGCCCATTATTTTCTACTCTTTCCCCATCAGCAGTAACAAAATTCTCTGACGAGAGTCCAACTTTTAACACTATGTTTCCAATCTGGAATTGCTCTGGGATTTGCCTTCATTCTCTTAGGACAGGACAGAAGATGTTAAAAAAAAAAAAAAAAAAAAAAAAAAAAAAAGAAAAAAAAAAAAAAAAAAAAAAAAAAAAAGAGAGAGAGAGAGAGAGAGGAACAGAACATTCTGTCAAATAAACATTTGCTAATGCTCTTGAGCAAGAGAAATTGAACAGGTAGCAAACAGATTAACTATCTGCTACAACAAATAAACAGCAGCAAAGGTGCCCTGGACACTCTTAGGATGGTATTTCTGCATTGAGCCTGATAATCTGATATATTAATTGTCTCTCCAACAAGAGCCATGACCTTTATATACAAAACTGGAAGTCAGACCTCAAAATAATATCATTAATCTCCCACCTGGTATCATGAAAACAGGTTTGCTGTTAGTTTGACTTCCCTACCCTTTTTTTTCCACTCTCTCCCATGAAGAATAAGTGATTTTTGCAGGTGCACAGTTACTCAGTTTATCAGTAAAATTATAATCTCTTTAAGCATAGGACTAGCAGAGCTTGCTGAGAATCCACAGGTTTGATTCTATATAAAAGTTTAATGCCACTTCTAGGTCAGTTTTATGTCTGAAGATTGAACCTGGTAAATGAGAAATTGGTTCCTCTCTTCTGAGGCTGAGCTACACAAAAGGCTCTGATTGCAGCCCTGGAATACCTTAACCAGAAGGGAGTGTTTTTCCTTCTAGGCCTGGAACAGATGAAAATGACACTGCAGCCTGAGCAGAGCTCTAGGTCACAAAACTGAAAAATACCTTAAAAACTCAGGGTGGAGAATGGCAGAAATTATTTCAGAGCTGACAAATATTTTGCAATAATCTAATTAAAGAATTTTATCTGTTGAATTCCTGCATGAGACACACATCAAGACCTTCTAGAGCAGCTGGTTCAACCTAGGGCTGAAAATTAAAGCTAAACAAATTGAAATTACAAGCAAACTGTTTTTCAGAGCTAGAAAAGATCAATTGATGCAATAAGGTACAGAGGGAAGCAGCAGACATGCACAGGTCTCTGAAACTATGTGATAATCAAACAGGAAGAGAGAACATGGATGGAAGATGCTTGTGCTCTGTGGCAGCTCAGCCCTGAGCTCATTGGTCCCTTGCAGCCATAAGGATGAAAACCTATTTAAACAATCCCTTCTTAAAGACAGTAGAGTTAGATCACATCAGAGTTAGATCACATCCACTCCACACCAAGCCAAGTTACCATCTCTTGCAAAGTCAAGAAAATCTCCTTCTGAAGTGTTATGGTGAGAAAGGACACGGTAACCTCAAGCCAATTCCCTCATTCAGACCATATTCCCTTGGCTCTCATTTTCACATTGCCCAAGAGGCTCACAACCTTTCTATGCACAAGGGGCAAATGCTTCCAACCTCCCACACCAGTTTTTTTAATTAAAGACCCAAGTGCACCAGGAGACTTGCTTAAGTGATCAGGTTACATGGAGGCAATAAAATGGGAGAACTTTTTGATCAAAGATAAAGTGAACATCCCAAGATACTAGAGTATAGGCTCGTTTAAACTGCAAGTATCAAGTAGATGTCTTCACTGAGAGTCCCAGAGATTAGATTTCACAGTTGAAGGATACAGATGAAAATTAGTATATTTATACAAGTAGACCTTTGTCACTATTTTGTCTCTGGGCAAGCTGGATAGGAGGTAAACAGGTTTGATAAAAGTGTCTTGCTGCAACTTTTGCACAGCTTCTCAAGCAACCCACTTGCCTAAAGAGAAACATTGCACCAAACCTAGTCCATGAACCACTGTCAGGCCATACCCTTTACTTTCCATGGATCATACTAAAAATAAAGTCTAGAGAGGCAGCTCTCAGATACAGGAGCACACAGTCTTAGCATAGTACTGCTCCTGGGAACTTTCCTTCTCTTTTCCTCCACATTTTCCTCAACAGAAGAGATGACCAGGGCTAGTCTCTCCCTCAGCTTTAAAGCATAGTGGACAACACGGAGTCTGGATTTCTCCTCAGAATTTCCCTTGAGAATTTCAAAAGGGCAGAAACATGTAGACACTGTGGACAGGTGTGGGTTTTACCATTATCAATTTTGGAGCTAAAACAATAATCTGTGTACTGGTAGCTCTGTAGAGGAAGCAGGATCTAGAATCCTGATGTACTTTTATTACATGTCTCACTTGCAGAATTGCCAAGCTGGACAGCTGGCAAAGCCAAATGTCACATCAATATTCTCAGAAAACAGATGCATTTTAGATTGCCTCTACTGTCACACCAAATGGCTCTTCACTAAGATAACCATTATCTTTGTTACTCTTCTCCAAAATGGAATTTGCTTCCATTTGCAATTCTGTACAAACCCACCAGCACTTGGACACTCCAACTTTTCTCACCCCTTCATGGATATTTACAGGTGCAGCACACCCAACTGAAAAGAAAGGGTTTATTATGTGTTTGTTATCTCAGCCACTGCTACAAACTCCTGGTGGGAGGCTACACAGAAAGGACGAGTTGGGAAGAGAGGCTCTATTAAACAGACTGTCCCCAATCACAGTGTCTCCTCAAAAACCCTGTCACCTTCTTCTGTGACACAAGTTATGGCTGTCACCTCCTCTAAAGCTTAGGTCAGAACAGCTGCTTCTCTTTTGTTTTGCACAGAGTGCAGCTGGGTAGCAACACACATTACATAATAGTAAGTCAGAAACTGAAAGCAGCCAGATTGCTAAACCCTTCAATGCGGATGAGAATTTTTATTTCCATCACCTGATAATTTAATTGCTCAATTAACTCTGCCTGAATGCCTTGGCTGTGGAAGACAAATGTTCCCTTGCAGGTCATGGTAAACCAGATAGAAGGCAAGTAAGCAATGCAAAGGTAAATGATTCCTCTACAGCAAACCAAGTGCATCATCCAATTGCATTTTCTCTCCTGCTCTGCTCCTTGCTTCTCGTGTTTTAGGGACAGAACAGGCACCAGACAAAAAAAAAGACCATAAAACTCTGGTAAAGCCAGTGTCATAGGTCTCACCAACATGGTTTAAATCCAAAACTTTCTTAGCCAATTCAAACCTAGCTTGGACATTTAGTTTTGCATTTCTGAAACTCCATAATATGCCTAATTTAGGTAGCAGGGTAATCTCCTTCTTGAGGAGGACTTTGAAACATCTGTTGCATCACTGAACATTATACTCTTGTTTTTCTTTACCCAAGAAGCCAGTGGAAAGGATGCCACTGAAGTGGCACTTATTGACCATCCTGGGGCACAGTGGGACTGACTGAGGGCCTGTGGATGTAATTCTTCTCCATCAGCAGGCCATATCTCAGAGAGCTTCAGTTCCAATGAACATGCCTGTAACCATTATTGCAGCAAACTACACATAATTTAATCATTCCTTCTTTCATAAATAGAGCAGTCAAGTTCATAAACCTGTGTCTCTGCTGTTCATGTCAAAACCTGAGTGCTCCTGTACAATTTATGAAATCGTGTTAGATTATTTATTTATAGTTCTCATTTATAAGTTAGTGGGGGAAAATTTATATTAAAAATAATTTAAAATTGCTTAGGGATATAGGAGAGTCTGTATTACCAGAGACTCCTACAATTGTCTGCCAGGATGCTTGAGAGCATGTTAATGTTATTAGATCCTGCCTTGGGCCAAGGAGATAACACAGAGGAACTCTGTGACCTTGCAAGATCTTTCCTAGCTATTCCTGAAACCATTGAAGACAATGGCCTGGAAAAGCAGCAAACTAAAACTTAGTAAAAAACCTGGTCTATGTTTTTTGGAAGAAAAAAAAAAAAAGAAAGGCAAAGAGGCTGGAAAAGACTACATCTAACAAAGTAATGAAAGAGTGAAGAGTTTACAATTGAAATCAGTGAGTACTAAAGGGAAAAACATCCTCTGCTACATGATCCCTACTTAAGGTCGTCTCATGAACATCATCATTAAATCCCTACCCATATTATAATTTTAAACAGCTCCTTCAACCTCTGTTTGTGAACTTCCCCCTGGTAGTGCTCCTTTCTATCCTCATGAGAGCTCACATTAAGTCACTCCACAATGAGCCTTTCCTAAATTCCTCCCTGAAGCCACCTCTAAAACATCTTGGGGTGAAACAGAATTTACTTGGCAGATTACTGACCCCCTTTTGCTCATATTTAGGATGCAGTGTCTCCTGAATTCTTGGTCATTAGAAATCATCAGCCTGTTGATTCTACAAGTACTCACCATGCTAGAAAATCCTGTTTCTGCCTCATGCCATGCAAAGCCTGACTAGATGTTACATTGACCTGAAAAAACAAGAAACTAAGTAGGTTTGCAGCCAAACCTCGAGCTGCTGACTATATCTGTGTCAGGAAAAGGTGCATCTTTAGCAATGACAAATTATATTTAGAATATGTCTTTTCTTAGAGAGATCCTTTAAATCAGGGCTGTTCAAAAGAGGTGAATTTAATTAGAAAACATTTATCCCAAATGTCACAATGACAATCTTGGAAATTCAAGATTAATGAAAGCCAGAAAGAAGCTAAAAATAACAGCAGCTATATGTAACCAGCTTGGGAAACAGATAACAGAAGAGGCAGTGAGAAACTGGAAAAGAAACCCAAACCAAAACCACCCCTCACCTTTCAGCTGACAATCAGAAGTGTACATTAGTATAAAAACAAATGCATCAATCTATGAAAACATCTGCAATAATCCAATTGTCCATTATGACATTCATAGGGTAAAATCTCCCAACAGTAATACAGAAAAGATAGGTATTTCTCATAGTTATTCCTTTTCTTGAATGCAAGATATGATGCATATCATATATCATAGACAAACTCAGAGTGACATTTTAAAAGTAGTACTCCAAGTGGGATATTATTGAATCAGCATCCTGGAGCCCTACAAGATATCTGAAGATCTCATTGCCAATGCTCATTTTCTGCAAGTCATTGAAAAATAAGGAAGCTTCATAGGTCAGAGAGAAAAACTAATCTTTAGAAGTACAAACAGGACAATCCAGGGCTAAGACCTCTTTCAAGTATTTGGAGACAGTAGCCAAGAGATAGCAAAAATAACTCTAAGTCTGCACTATAGAAACTTTATTAAAAAACAGGAATAAGTTTGACATTAAGAAATTTAGAGGCTTTGCAAGGAAAGACAAAAAAAAATTACTTACGGCCTCTGACTAGAACTTCTCTGCTAGTAAACAAAATATTGTGACATCAGTAGAGACAGAACTCCAAGTAAAAGCAATTTTACTTTTAAAATGTTTGGATTAAGGAAACACAATTGTGGCTTAATTTGTTTGGGATACCACCAGAAAACTGCCTTTAAGATGATAAATTTGCGTTTTTACTCCACCTAACTTATGGAATAATCTGCAGAACATTTAAGTATGAAGATAGAAGATTCTGCAAGAACTTGATGATTGTTACTTTACATATGAAAAGTTTTTCTATTCCATTCTTTGAGATTTTATCATGCAAATCATGCAGAAATGGGTGACTGAACCTTCCAAAAGACCTAACGTAACTTTTGCTCTGTTTGCTTAAGCAAATACTCTGATACCTGTCACCAGTTCAAATTTAATCTTGTCCCAAGGCTAGAAAACAGGTCACAGTAAGTTATGTTTGCCTTTTTGTTGTGAAACTTCAATGCATTTTCATATCAAAGACACATGAAATAATTTCTAGGGCAGCTGATTTCACTGGTACCTCTTGACTGCTACAGAATTCTAAAATATTTGCCTTTTTTTGAAGAATGCAAGCACTGAAGGATAATTTGGTCCTTTAATTGTTACATTACCTAGGGACAATTTCTCTAAATGAGCCTGAAAGAAGTGCCAAGTTTTTTAATTTCACTATTACATGCAAACCTGAACCAGAGCTTCACAGAAAGCCCCACAGTTCTAATGTTTGAGATCTACAAGCACTGTAGGTTTTATTTTGCGTTGGAAGCTCATCAGCTTTCAAGATCATTTCCATGTTTATAAAGCAGTTGTGCAGACCCAACACAAATGAATAGGTGGAAAGCCACGGGAAACCAGAGCACTACCAATTACCTGCGATTGAATACTGCTCCTCAGAGTGACAATCACAGCAGCAATAGGAAAAGACCTCTCAGATCATCAAGCCCAACCTATGAGCCAACACCACCTCGTCACCCAGGCCATGGCACTGTGTCCAGTCTCTCCTTAAGCACCTCCAGGTGGCTCCAGCAGCTCCCTGGGCAGCTCATTCCCACAGCTGACCACCCTTGGTGAAGAACTTCTTCCTAAAGTCCAGCCTAAGCCTCCCCTGGCACAGCTTAAGGCTGCGTCCTCTCGTTCTGTCACTGTTCCCTGGGAGCAGAGCCCGAACCCCTGGCTGCGCCCTCCTGTCAGGGAGTTGTGGGGGGTGATGAGGTCTCTCCTGAGCCTCCTCTTCCCCAGGATAAAGAACCCCAGCTCCCTCAGCTGCTCCTCACAGGACTCCTGTCCCAGAGCCCTCACCAGCCTTGCTGCCCTGCTCTGGGCACGCTCCAGCACTTCAACATCTGCCCTGAACTGTGGGCCCAGACCCGGACACAGCCGCAGCAGTGCCGAGCTCAGGGACATCCCTGCTGCTGCTGGCCGCACTATCGCTGCCACCAGAGGCTGGGGAAAGGCAGGCGGCCGCTTTTGGAGCCGTGTGCCGGCTGTGAGCTTTCCCTGCGGGCTGCAGCGGCCACCCTGCCCTGCTGCGGGCCCGGGCTGACTCAGGCAGCAGCGGCGCTGCCCGCCCGGCCCTCCCGGTTCTGCGGCTCCGTGAGTCAGGCTCGCACCCCCCGCTCCGGGCCGGCCCCCGGGCACCCCCCGAGCCCCGGGACGTGCTGCTCCACAGACCTCTCCTTGCTTTTAATGCAATCTCCTGCCCAGAGCGCCTGGGGAAAGCCTCCCTTTCGGCATTAACAACGAAGAATGAGTTAACAAACCAGAGCGAGGAAGCGCTTTGACAATATCTTCTACTCTGGATCTGGAAGAGCGGAGTGCATCTGCTGACTAACAGTGGGGATGGGGTGGGAAGGCAGCTGGCTTCTCTGCGAGGGAGGAGACAGCTCCTCAGTGATGCTCTGGGCAGTACAGGAAAAGCTGTCATCTTCAACAGCAGCACCTTGCCTGTCGGGGATCTAACACCCACTGCTTCCACAGCTCCTTCCCCCCCTGGCTAAAATGCATGTTTAATAAAATGAGCCAGGAACACTGAAGAGGAATTAAACTGCACCTACAGCTCTCCATTTGGCTAAAATTGTTAAATACCAATGGAAAAAATTATAATATTTGTGTAACCTTGGGAAGGACGACCCCAAATATATAAAGCTATTTGGAATAAAGTAACTTTCTGTGAAAAGGGAATGAAAATGGGCCTGATGTGCCCTTTCCTGAAATCCACATGCTGTCCAGAGAGCAGAATGCAGTTTTTGTAAAACACCACCAGGATTCACACACATTCACAGGTTCACTGGCACCTCAGCACTTTGCTATCAGAGGAGAATAGAAGTGCAGCCTCCCAGGAAAAGGCATAAATGTGAACAGGATGGAACACAGCCACTCCAACACTGATTAAATTTCCTGAAGAAACTTTTGGAGAATGAAGGGTTTCCTCTTGGGGAGAGGGGGCACAGGGCTATCTGTTGCTACTTCTAATAGACAAGTTTCTTTTATTCTTCAGGAATACAGCAAGTAAAAACTTACACAATGAAGATTCATGGATCTGTCCAGGTTCTAGGGTCAAAGGCATGCAAACGCTGAAGAATAGAATTTCCCAATGCTATTAACAACTGCAAAAAACGTTAATTTTGTTTGAATTATCTTCTGTAAGGGCAGACATGACCAGCCAAGACTACTCCATCTTATCTACCTGCTTACAATCAAAATTTTTTGTCAGCTGCTATTCAAGTGCTCCACAAATCTTCAAACACCATACACCCTTCACCTCATGCCTCAATTACATGCATCCTCACCACAAAACAGAGTGACTCAAAGTCTGCCCACACAGATCGTGGCCTAGACAGCTGCTGATCAGGATGTGGAGGATTCAGCCACATCCTGAACATGGAAGAGGCCCCAAAGTAGGACAGACAGGATGGCACTGACAGGCATGTGAGTCAGAACACAAGGGAGAAATGAAGATACTGTTGACAGCATGATGAGCCTGGAGGCAACAGGGAGCCTAACTTCTAGACACATACAGAATGGTGAATCAAGAAAAAACCCCTCTGCAGCAGCTGCTGTAACACTCTCTCAGGACATGTTCCTGAGCACAGAGTCTCACTGGGATGTATTTATACCCCTGTCAGGACCTGTGTGAGCTCTTTAAGACAGGAGAGAAAGCTTCAGAGAATCTTTTGTGATTATTAGTTATGTTAGAACAGAATGGACCTTTGTCTCTCTGTTAACTTTTTGAGTCAACTCCATGGGTCACCAGCCAGAAAACCCAACATGAAATACAGTCTGGTGTTTTGTTAATAATATACTCTGTGTTTGTTCATGTTCTTTAATCACATGGTTTTTGCTCTGTGGAACATCCTGTCTCTCTGGCCTAAGCCAGTTCAGAAGTAAAGATGCTTTGGACTGAATCCAGACAACACATACATTTTTGTCTTACTCTGGAAACCCTATGTCAATTAAAAACCATTCAGCAGAGTTTGTATTACTGTATTTGCCTGAAGAATAAAAGGAACATGTTTATAAGACATAGAAACAGACAGCCCTGTGCCCTCCCTCCTTCAAAAGGAAACCCTTCCCACTCCAAAACCAAAAGGCTAACATACCAATAAATTTATTAAAATTAACTGCTCATAACAAGCTATTCATCTATTCCTACTGATATGTTTCTAATATATCAGCAAATGTGGTTAAGTGCTTATTTTTCTGTATTTCCATAGTAAGGTCAGAGTATTAATATTTCATATTAAAGTGCTTGGTTTGTCTGGTATTGTGCAGACAGTTTTGGGGGTTTGAGCATGTTGAATTCATCTCTAAGACTTGCATTGTGTTTCTACTTCTGAGTATTAGTTAAACCACCAAATATGGCTCCAAATCACTGCCACTGTTGGGAACAGAACATGTTATACATAAACTTACCACTAAACTTCTAACACCTTAGATCCCTGGATAACTGACAGAACCTCTGGGTTCTACCACTGCTGCCTCCTGAATTATGCAAACTGGGCAATATGCACAACACCCACTGGAGAATAGTGCCAGTGCAGCAAATCCTCCTTCAAGTCCCATCTGACTCATTCTTTCACAAGCTGGATAACAGGTTTTTATTCAGCCACACTGATTTCCACCACATCACTCAGAGTTTACAGAGCACCCCGGTGCTTCACCTTCTGCCCTATTTGTATTATCCAATGGTTAAACTACAGAAACTGTGTCAGCACACTCAGGGGGACAGGATCCACAAAAAGACACAATCAAACCAACCAGCACAAAAAAAAAAAAAAAAAAAAAAGCCTCTCAAAATTTCCAGATCCCAAAATATAAATAAACTGTGTAAGTCAAAAGCTATATTAATGTGGAGTTTTATTTTAAAATAAGAACAAACAAATAAATGTATTGCAGAGATGCCATTTCATCCAGGTGCACATATTATTTGTAACAAAGAAATATTGTAACATAAAGGAACCAGAACCGACCATCAGGAACTTGCAATAAATGTTTTACATGGACGTTTTAGTCTGAAGAGACCTATTCTGAAACTAAGGAGATAAATTAACCAATTAGCAAAATCCCTGCAAAACAACTTATCCATTCCAAGAATGTTTAGCCATGTTCTTCACAGAGTGTTTGATTCCTGCCTTACAGGCAATATTCAAGTTAGTCTTCACTGTGGAACAGCTACAAGTGTGCCCTTACTATTAACTCTCATGTTAGATATTAGCCATAAAATGGCATAGCTACTTATTGCTGGAGAGCCACTATTAAATGGGATTTGTGGTTTTAATCTTTCATCATAAAATGGATTAAATCTGCACCTTCATAAAAGTATGAGCATATAATCCTAATAATAGACTACTTGTCCTACAGAAAAATAATCAAACATTTGATTATTGGGTTTCTGAGCAATAATTTTTGTTTTTCTGCTGGGAGACAATATTTCTTATACATATTTTAAAAAGTTAATGCTAATTAACACACACTGCATATCCAGTAAGGATCCTGGTCAAATGCTGGGGCAATAATGAGAAGGGATCTGCTGACTGCAGTGTCACTTTGTTGCCATCAACTTTATATGGAAATAACACAGGTATTTTATATATCCCAAAATTTTGCATTTGGGATGAACATGAATCAAAATATATTATTTGGAGCCAAATGAATGTGAATGAATGTCATTCAAAGTGACACAACTGGATGTGACCCTGAGAGAAACTTGTTACTTCTGTGTGTGCATGTTTGCAAACTGAACTCACGAAGCACAATAACCACAAGTTATTTCTAATTTTATGTTCTTTTTTTTGCTACAGAGAGAGAGGCATGTACTAACTAAGAGTGGGCACTCTTCTGACCACCTCATTTTGTCCTGCTAATGCTACACTTGTATCACTTTGATTTTCTAAACTGACTTCTGCCTGGTCTGTCCTTGCAGGAAAAGGATGCTCTTTTGACCAAGGAGGAAGTATTGAATACACACCATGCAGCTTGTTATGCTACCATTTTCATAAGAAAAAGAGTTTGCTGATCCATCAGAGAAAGCAGCTCTGGGAGTAGCTGAATTAGTGGAACCCAAGTTTAAATGGATTTTGCAGTTCCTGCCTGATTTACTGTTCTCTGCTGTCCTCAGCTCATGTCAATAAAACTCTCCTCCACTTCCTGTCACAACAGACTCCTGTGTAATAACACACCAGCTAACACACCTGCTACCACAATAGAATTTTTACATCTTACTTGTTAATTATTAGGTAAATATTAGGACATACAAAATCGTTAAATAGGGGGTCTGATAACTCAGGACTTTTTATTCAAAGGAATACTATTCACTGAGGAGAAAAAATTACTTCACACAACCTGAGCTCTCATTTCGAGTAAAAATCTTCTCCTGTTAACAAAAGAAAAACGAAACTAAAATCCCCTTCTTTTCTCCCTTGCTATCCTATAATTTTATTTCATGAAAATTCAGGTAGCATGGACATGTACATATATCTTTAGAGAGTAAAAGATCAGTATAAAGCTCCACTCTCAAAACTCAGGGTTTCCCTCAAAGTAACAGTTATGGACCTGGCAGTCTGTATCTGGTTTAAAGTTTTGTTAGACCCAGTGTGACAGACACTGTCCATCCTGAGCCTGTGTGACTGCAGCTGCTGTGAAAATTTCAGGACAGTAAAACCAACTGAAAAAATAACAGCACAATACTCTTGTCCATAAGGCATTTTTTTTAGGCTTGCATAAACCTCCTGTAGCATGTTTAAATTACTATTCTTTTTACAACTGTGGGAGACAGAACAAAGAAATGGCTTTGTTCAGAGTTCCACAAAAAGCAGAGCAGAGCTCCTCAGGGCAGAGAGCAGCTGTTTCTGGCAAGAAGCTGGATATACACACAGATAGCTGAATAGCTGAAGACTGGGAAAAAGGCACGAGTAAAAAATTAACCTGAATTTTCTGGGTTTGTACATACTTTCTGTCCTCTCTAGGCCCTCTGCCTTTCCTTCCCACCTTTACACATTCTGTGACCCAAATCTCCCTCCCCTGTAGCAACTCTGTGCAAGGTTCTTGTGCAGGTAAGACTTTTATCTGTCTCTTGTCCTGCCTCAGTGTTTTGAGACTCCAAAAGGTTTCTGCACCTTCACTTGAAAAGCTACACACACGTCAAACCTCTACAGAGCTGACTTTTTTAAGTAACAAAACTTGTCAGACAGGTGGATCTTGAAAAAGAAAATCATTAGAATTTAAATCTGGAGAAGACTAATGGAATATTCTGCTGTGATCTGACACCATAGAGACCTGAAGTTTTACACAGTCACTTCTGGAGGCAAAGAGTAAGTGTGAGCTGGATAAAATCCTCAGGAAGAAACCCAGACAGTACTGATAAATTTCAAATGACTGTACAATCACCTCACAGTGAGATGCAATAGTGACAAATCATCCTCATTTTTCCAATACCTTGCCTTTAGAAATAGTGAATTAAATACTTCTCTTCAAGGAAAGGCTTTTCGTTCATGTCTATATCATCTATTTTTATATCTATATCTATTCTATCTTAGATCCTGATAGTTTATAAGTAGTTTTTAATGCTATAGTGTATTTAAAAAAAAAGGAAAAGCAACTGGAGCCAGTCCTACAAACCTCCTTATTTAGAGTAGCAAAACATTATTAAAAAAAAACCCCAAACAAAAAGCTTTAAAACTTCCATACTTGAGATAGATCTAAACAAACAAATGCCTGTGTTTTGTTTCAAGTCTGAGTACTTAGGGTTGGATGAACTCCAGACAGCCTGAGTGAATTTAAACAGGCCAGAAGAATCATAAATTTACTTCTATTAAAAAAGAAGCATGCCTTTTGCTTGCCAACAGGACACCAAGAAACCTTCCCACGAGGGAAGGAAATGAACAGTTTTTAAGCCTCCCATCTGCAAAGTCTTCCGTTATATTTCAAGAAGTTAAAATAATCTTGTGGAGATGAAAGTCTAAAGCAGAGAGATCACAAAAGAATCAGGGAAAGAGCAAAACCACTGAACATGACTTGCAGTGCTGAACACACAGAAGGGTCACACACAGAGACATTGCCACACTGCACTCAGGTCATCCCTAGCAGGAGCAGCAAAGAGCCTGCTTCCCCAAGAGCACAAAAAGATGAGACTTTCTCACTATCTCCATGGGAGATGACTCCTCTTCTATATTAAAGCCTCTAAAGCCAATTCACTCATTTGGTTTTATTTTTTTTTTTCCCCCTGACTTTGTAAAACACTCTCTGTTTAGAGATAGTTACCCAAAAAATGGAACAATCAGGCAGGGAAGATTGTAAGGTGCAGTATTTAGGCTTTAATTGGCAATACTAACTTTCCCCACAATCCTTCATCTATGCAAGCAAAAGCAAGATAGTGTTTCCATGCCCAGTTCTGATCAATATTGTACTTCAGCAATTAATCACCTTGCTACAGAGGAGAGAAACACACAGGAGAGGCTTTGTCTTTTCTGTGCTTTCAGCAAGGCCAGCCTTAGGCTGTAACATTTACTGCTAAATATTGGACATCTCAAATGGTTCAGTTGTTTAGACTCCTTTTCTCTTTGAACAACATTGTGGTTCATTTTAAGCCACAGAGAAGAACAGGTTTCTAGACATGGTTTCTAGACACTGTAATAGTTGTGCACAGCCCACTTTAAAATACCTAAAAAAACTCACTGAGTTACAATCCAGCAAGTCCAGCTCTTGAAATCCATCCTCATTCAAATGGAGCTCCACAAAACAGAAGATGTGAGAACAGTGACAGATCTAAAATTTTAAGAAATCCCCAAGACAACTCTTAGGAAGCTTGTAGGTGCCCATCTGGCAAAGAACTGATGTACAATGATGTACACAAAGGTACAGCAATTTAGCAAATATTGGAGGATAAAAATATTTTATATTTCTTTTCCTGTGACCAAGAGGAGCACATTTGCATTGGGTCATGCAAATAGAATAAACAGAGGAGCAACATGTCTGAAAACCTGGGGAAGTGTCAGTTTTACCACCCTTAATTTTTCTCACAGAAAAGGGGCAAAATTGCCTTCCCATGGTAGGCACTTGGCAATTTAAAGGGTGTGATAGAAGTCCCCCTAGAAAACAGCTTGGGAAATACATCCTTATGAAAACTGTCAGAGAAAAAGAAAGTGGATCCAGGAAGGGAGTCCAAAACAACTAAGACTTTCCTATTCACAAAATGTCAGGGCTCAGTGGTCAGCTGTGTATATACTACGTATTTTGTTGCTTTTTTGACTGGAATTTTCACTGGAATATTTTAATCTGCATATATGACAGAGGTATTCCACAACTTTATGATTGAGTAGACTGAGAATATTCAGGTGCTGTAGAGAGGAAAAGGCTCTCTGGGGGCCAAGGGATTGATACAAGGCAAATCTTTATACAGCTGATACATTGCTTTCTTTTTTCTTTTTTTCTTTTTTCTTTTTTTTTTTTCACAAGACTAAAATTCTCTGAAAGCAAGTATATTCCAAATGCAAATATGATTCAGTCAATCAAATTAATTACAGAAAGTCAGAAGAAACAGACATCAGCATTCTAGCACAATTGAGAGGAGAAAGTAAAACTCCTTATAAACATAAGTGCATTAAATGTCCATTAAACATGTACCATCCTTACTGACATCTAATTGTTTAAAAGCAATTCAGTTATCGGTCTGCTCTAAAATAAAAAAAGCACACAATAAACAGAGCAGGCCAGCAGATTTATCATATAGGCAGAACTACCATTAAAATAAATGTATTTCCAGGCTGTCCCTTTCTACTTGCAAAGTTTATTTTCTACATGTACAGCAGAAAGGCAGGACAAAAATGTTGTCATGGACTGGAAATAGGCAAGGTCAGGGGTAGTGCAAGAGCACTGGCAAGGGCTTCTTCAGCAGGTTATGCTGACTCCAACATCGTGACAAATCATCACAAGACACAGCTGAAGGCTGGTATGAACTGTTAAGCTTGGAAAAAGGGAACAGACTACATACATGTGAGCTGGATGAACATTAAGCTCAGGTACATTGATAGCATTTTAGGACTCATGGGTGTATTCCTGCTCAGAAGCCCACCTCAGCTGGGAATGCAGTGTCATGACAGTGCCATGAAATCGAGGAAACAAGTTTGGAAATTATTCCTTTTTCTACAAGGAATACAGCTCAGCAATTGCATCCTGGCATTGTTCTGTTAGTAAAAAAATCATATCCAACCCCTCCCAACAATCACAGCAGGACTTTGAAGATTTCAGTTTTGCAAATTGATTTCCTATGTTACAAACAAAACACTTTTCAAAGTGCTCGGACCATGGATCCTCAGCAGCCCTGCTGCATCCAGGACACTTCCAGAGACCAAGCCACACACTACTTGTATTTCTGCTTAAACTTGGGTCTTGCCCAAAGAAAGGCCTGGCTTTCTTCCACTGCAGCTCTATTAGCATTGCCAGCAAAGAGAATTTATGCAGAGTAAAGGGACTGGCGTTCCTTCTACAATAGGGCAAATTGTCTCAGGCTGCCACATTCAGTTAAATGTTTACTTTGTTGTTTCACAACTCAACAGGAAAGGAAAGGTCAGACAGGCCCTACTGCAGAACAAAGATCTTGTCATTCATTTATTCACCTCAAGCCAAGATTTCAGTGGGAGACTACTGCTTTCCAGTTTTTTTCCTCTTCCTCTGGGAGACAGACACCATGTAGTAAATTAACACTCCAGCAATTCTACCAGTCTGGTTTCATATTTTAAAAGAAACATTAGATGTCAAAGTATTCTGTAAAGGTCCTAAAAGAGAAATATTGCCAGGATTTGTTCACCAAGACTGGCTAAGAGAGAAAGACTAATCTCTTGAGACTACCCATGAATACCATCCTTTTTGTCACACTTGAAAATGAGAGCTGTAGCACAGATAGAGCCATAAGTGTGCAGCTTCCTGTGACACAGAATTTCTTTCGGCTTGAAGTAGTGGAGACCCTATTCAAATTCAGACTCTTCCAGAAGCTGCTTTTGGTGGCACAAGGGTAAAATAAGAACAACTGTTTAACAGGAATGAGACTGTTATTCTTGACTAGCTATGAATGGAAAACCTGCACTTTCACTCTCAGTTGTCAAAGCATGGACAGACACTTGGACATCTATTTCCATTAAAAATAGCCAAAATCTTTCTTAACCTGTGTATATTTCTTTCTCTCTTCAATTAACACAAGGAACAGAGATTAGACAATGAAAACCCATCACAACAGTAATCAAGCTATTATTGTGAAGCTAAATATGCGTGGGTCAAATAAGCACAATGTAATTCCCAACTAATGCAAAGATGCTCTGAGCCTGTGAAGGAAATGGGGATTATTTACTCCTGGCATGAATAAGTTTTTTTCTGATGAAACTTGTACCACATTGTTTGTGATGGTCTGAATGGCCAGATGGTTGTTGGGCCACTGCTTTGATGGGATGAGTCACATCCAGCAACACCTGTTTCTTTCCACTGGCTACCGAGGAAACCGAGATAACCAGCTCCAAAGCGTAAGTCTGTATTTGAACAGGCAAGTCCTTCCTGCTTTGTTTCTTCCTGAGCTAAACCTGCAGTTCATAGATTAAACAATAACTCTAGGACTGAAAAGACTGCTGTGCCTGCAGAGTCTGGGAGATTTCATCTTTCTGAAAGACCATAACCTCAAAGACACACTCTCATACCATTTCCAGCATACACTGGGGAATCCCGAACTGGGACTGCAGGGAGGAGTTTGGAGATGACAGGGAACAACAAAAATCACAACCACAGCTGACTGAGCAGATGTGAATTATCCAAACCTTCCACCTTTGGAGCTGCTTACACAAATTAAGCAGTACTTGTTCTGTAGCTGGTTAAAAGCATGTGAGCCCCATTCAAACTGGTGAGCAACCTGTGCACCCTTCTGAGATGGCAAGAATGTATCTTATCCCCAGACTCATTAAAGAAGCTAAAAAATCCCTCATTGACCTAAGGTGGCAGCAGGATCTGACTGGAGAAGCACAGATTTCCAAAAACTGTCTATAAACAGTTTTATAAACAGTTAGCCACATATGTCAGTGATGCACAGAAAATCCCTGGACATGACTCAAAACTCTTCCTCATAAAGGTGATGGCCACATTCCTGGCCCAGATATTCTGGCTGCAAGTACTGTCCTCATCACTGGATAAGAACTTTGTCATTCCCAGCAACCCACACCAGTAGAGTCCTGACTTCTCTAGGAGACAGGCAGAGATCAGGTTTTTACAGATGAGACCTGATCAGCCAGACCAGGCTCTTCACTTCAAAGTGGCCAGAAGTCTTCAAATAATCTTCAAGTTCATGCATGACTATGGATATATTTTGTCAAGTAAGCAGGACTTTCATTCCCAAGACAATACTATTACATTAGCAAAGAAAGTATTTTCCTATACAAACTATCTTATATCACATATATCCTGGTCAAACAGCATTTTAAGCTATGTTTGAAAACTGAAACACCACCACTGAAAACTTGCAAATGGGTAATATGATACAGTGCTTTAACAATATTACTGCAAAATTATTCCATTCTAATTCCACCAAATCACTTCATGTTACATTTTGAAACTGAGATGTGAAAGGGCTATTACAGTACTGCATTCATAAATTCATATTATGTAAAAGAAGTACTGACCTCAGGTCACAGAAATAATGCAAGCAGTTTTAGAATTTTGTTCATTAGATCCTGTACAAAGTGAAAGAGATTTCATTTTTCTTTACAATTACTCAGAAAAACCATGACACAATAAAAAAAATTGTCAGCGGGATTTCTTGTAACACTGGGTATCTGCCATGTTACTCAAGAATTCCATGTACCTCAGTCTCTTGGCTAACACAGAATTTAAACAGGAACACCCACAGTGGTTTTTAGAGCATACCAGCATATTTTATTCCAAAAACCACAAGGACAAGCCCTCTGCTTTACAAACTTACATGTACTTGTGTGTTTCATTTGGCTGACTGTAAATCCAGCTTTTCAGAGCTGAATCATTACAGTTTGATGACACCAAATAAAGGGTAGTGACTCATGCTCTCATGCAAACAAGTGGGCAAAGTAGAACGTCAGAGACAGAAATGAGCTGTGCTCTATTAGGACACTGACCCTCATCTTTTGATTCTTCTCAGAAGGGAAATTTGAGAGCATGGAAGAGCAGCAGCACAGAACAAACATCAAATACATTTTGCAAAGAGCCTGAAGAAACTGCACCTCTGTAGAGCACAAAGATCTCCTGCTCATCACACAGTGCAGACCCCATGAAGAGTGTGGTGGGGACACCACTTTAGCTTTCTGTAAGACTCAGCATGGCAATTTAGGCTCTGATCCAAAGCCTGGGTGTGCGACCTCAATTCTGTTGTGCTGAGGCTGCTGTTAGGACATAAAGTGTACAAGCATTACAAGGTAAAACCATGGACAAAGTGTAATAATCGAGACATGAATAAAAGTCCAATGATTAAGGGAAGAAATACTGACATGAAAAGGTAACACAAAGCCAAAAAATCTAACAAGAAAGAGGGCAAAAAAATTTCATGTTTTGTGCCACTTCTACTCTCTGTGAGATCCCAGTGCTCCTGCAGATGTTCATGAAAGTGCTCTTCTCCTTTGATTACCATTCACTAAATTCCTATTAGAATCAGTGAAAAGCACTGGAATGAAAATGAGTGCCATACATCTTCCTTTACAGCCCTCCACATGATTCACAAACAATTATTTAAAAGTTATAAAATGGTTCATCTGTGGGGGTGAGTCAGAGAACTAACAAGTGACTCGTTTTCCGGGCCATCTGCGTGGACATCGCAGACTTTTGTCAGGATTCCTACAAGACCAAAACTATTTCTGAGACTGACTGCTTTCTGACACAAACTCTGTTGTCAGCAGATTAAAAAGATTCTGTAAGAAGGGGAGAGGTGAGGCTCGGGGTACTGAGGACAAACACACAGTTTCATTGGCCATGTTTACTTTTACACACACATGGTGGACGTATTTCCAACAGCCTATTGCCACACAACTGAATGCAAACAACACTTATGATTACAAGCATAAATACTCAAAACTATTGATTACAGAGATGAACATTATCTACCACTTGGTAACACCTAGGAATAAATATGGCAAAACATTTTAAAACACCTACGTTGGTATATACCAACTTATGTTGGTATGTTCTAAAAACCACTGTGAGTGTTTCTGTTTAAATTCTGTGTTAGCCCAGAGACTGAGATCTGTAAAGGTATTCCAGACACCTTAGTTTGTTTTTATTCTGGGTTGACTTTTTCCCCCTCAGAAACTTAACTGAGTACTAACAAAGTACTCAGTACACATGTTAAACCTCTTTCTGGATACCAAGTACTGCTATAAAGTAAAAATCACCCAAACAGGATATAATTTCTATACATGTACTACAGTCATATATTGCAATGCACACTCTAAGCAAGTGAAAAGTAAACTTCATTATTTTTCTTAGAGCTTTATTCCTGTTCAGTCTTTAATGTCTCTTCTTTTTAAGAAGTGGCTCATGATAGTATGTAGGTGGAATCTGGAAATGAAAGGCTGTTCCACAATCATGGTTATGTTGCATGCTGAGAAGTTAATTTTATTATTCATGCATTCCCAGAAGAGGCCAGAAGGACATGAGCACAAGTAAAAAACACATTCTGTACTTGTTTTCATATGGGGATTATTGCTCATCAGCAGGAAGGCAAAGCTTTATTGATCTGTCAGAAATCATCAAGGGGCTGTTCACTCCTGTTATGACGAAATCAGAGTAAAACTACTTTTGAATGAATTTTTCTGATTGCAAAAGGTAGTTAGGAACCAGAGGGAGAATTTAGTGCTCCAAATTCTGAAGTTTGTGGAATCTAGGCTCATACTACAACACTACTATACACAGTGTGCTTTTACTTATCCTTAGTAACAACAGCAGGATGGCAGCAAACTGTGACAATATTGATAAAAAACCCGTGGTGTTTAACAATACAATAGCCAACTCTGGTTACATTTTTGGCATGAATTGCCAGAGAATACAGCTATATTGAGAGATTAGGCATGCCTTTGAAATGTGCCTCCATACTCTCAATAGGTGTGTTTGCAACTCAAAGCAAACTGAACGGAAATAAGCAATGTGAGCTAGAGTACACATCGTGACAGAAAATACCAACCATCTTGTCAATCAGCTCTTCAGACATGAAACACACTCCAGAAAAGCTGTCTCTTAGCATTTGTGGTTTGCAGCAACCAATAGCCCAAAGCATTGGGCTCACAATGAATGAGCAGGAAAGAAGTGCTTGAGTAACTCTAACATGCAGAGTCCTGCACACCACAGTGAGGTGCTAGAGACCAAGAGTGCCTTGGTCTGCACTCCCAGATGACTCTGCAGACCGTGTAGTCAGGTCTAGAGCAGAGCCTGTTCACCCACGCTGCCCTCACCTTTACCTGAGAAAGCACCTGATGGCTCACTCTGCCCATCCCGCCAGCCCTGTGCCCATGCAGGATTGTGGGAACCTTCTCACACCACCTGCACAAACTCAAAAGGAAGAACTGCAGGGATGTAAGAGTGGTACATACTCAAGAACACAAATTCTACCCACTCGGTGCTTTTCTTTCACAGCACACAGGTCCAAGAGTATGGCCAGCTCTAGGAGCTGCCAGTTCACAGCCATGCCACACCAACTCTAGGAAAAGGCTGGCACAAAGAGGGCACTGACTGTTTGATCTAACTACAGCCTTGGACTAAAGTTTTTAGGCTCTGTCCAACAGTAATGGTTATCAGCTTGCTCCTTACAGTGAAACTCCCTGTTCTCAAAAAGAAGCCAGGAGTTTCACTGAGGTAGCAATAACACAGAAATATAGGGGTGATTCTTAACTACCTATGTAAAGTTCAAAGTAATTTCTTGCTAACCTTGCCTCTTTAAAAAACTTTCTAAACATAATTTGGCACTGTATTTTAAGTTGACCACAGGAAGCACAAAACGGGAAAGTCCAGGAGAAGCCTTGTCTTCCCCTCAGGCACTTCCTGTACTAGTGACAAAAGCATAATGCAAAGTTGCTAAGAAAGTGCTTCATGTTTAGGTTACACTTTGTCTCCCTTTTAGGCAAGAAATATTTGTTCATCAAAAATGCTCACCTCTGCATCACTGTGTCTGGTTAGACTCTGAGCTTTTGGGAACATGTCTCTGATAAAATAAGTTAAGGAGTAAACTCAGATAATAAATTCAGAGAATGACCCAAATCAAATCTCTTTTTCCTCCCACTTTTCAAGCACACTGGGTGCTTAAGAGCGATTGGATATCAGCCTTTGATGAAAGAAAATTACCTATACTTCACTCCACTAGCCTTGTAATCTCTTAGCTAATGGAAGAAAAAGCTCAAAGGTCCCTTTAAGGAGAAAGCAGATAATTCAAGCATTCCCACATTATAAACAGACACAACAAACAGTTGAAAAGGCCACAAATTGTTCCCTGATATTCACACTTATGCAATGTGCCC
The DNA here is from genome assembly GCA_013401135.1 of Cettia cetti. Classification (NCBI taxonomy): domain Eukaryota; kingdom Metazoa; phylum Chordata; class Aves; order Passeriformes; family Sylviidae; genus Cettia; species Cettia cetti. The sequence goes on from VZUI01041803.1 coordinate 28,864, forward strand.
GATCATGTTAACAGTGAATTCCCTTTTCCTGTTCAGACATCTAGGCAATAAAGGCAAGAATACGCAAAAGACAAAATATTCACAAAACCTTTTTCACAAGTATTAATCTCTTCTTTTCCTTCCCATGCTGTCTACAAGATAGTCTCATTTTAAACTCTGTTTAAGCAGAATTTTTGATACACTAAGTCTCAATGCATGTTTGCTCCAGCCATGATTTGACCTTAAAGAGAAGTAAGAGTTTGGTGTGTACTGACAATTTATTTTTCATCTCTGCTTCATTTCCATTGAAAGAAGAGGAGCATGCACACAGCAGGAAGACAGAGCATGCTCTGTTTTAGGTACCTGACCTGGATGACTGGAGAAGCAGGATCTTGAAGTGTCTGCTCCTTAATCTGGACACAGCATCTGATCTGTGCTGCACATCCAACAGGGATGCTTCTCTGCACTCTTCCCTATTCTCACTGAAATCTCTACATCCTAAGTCAGCAGCACACTCCTCTACTGTTCCCCACAGCTCCTGACAATCTTGAATAAAAGAAAACTAGGCAGGAAAGATTATGTCCTAAACTATGAGGGTTATTGCATTTGTATTCGCACAACTGACAAAAGAAGAAGAGAGGAATAAAAAAAAATCAACACTGCTTAGTGTTTGCCAAAGGTTTTGGTGAAAACTTCAGGATGTTCTCACAACTCATTGGAAGAGCATGGAGTATGGAAGATAGATATCTGCCTGACCTGTGTCTTAAATCCTTTGAGATCTGCCACAGCTCAATCACTGGTAATATCATAATGGGTAAGCTTAAAATTAGATAAAAAATAAAAATATTTTAAGATTTTTTTAACCTTAAGATTCTAAAACATTTAAGAAGGTTTTGTTTATGTCTACAGCCTGCTGTCACCTATGTGGGGATGCAGGACAAACTCAAAACCTGGGGCCTGTATTTTACATAAAGAGCTCTGCAGAAGGTAGGGAAAAAAGCATTCTGCATTCATACTTATATAATTATATTTCTTTTAAAGTCTTACTGAAAATCTGGAGACATTCAGTTTCATCATTCTGAGTTTTTATATTGTATGCAATTAAAATATACAAGAAAGTGAGTGTATCTATAATTTACAACAGAGTATCATTCTCCCACTTTCTCTGGCATGCCTTCCAATATGAGAATCCTAACTCTCAGCAAATACATATCCAGGTAATTGTTCCCCTGATGATGCAAGTGTTCCTTAAAACTACAGGCAACATTCTGTTCCTGATGCTACTGATTGACAGACTCACAAAAAGCCAGGGGAAAACAAGATGTTACAACTGCTGGTAACTGTCTTTGTTGGACAATGCTATGCTTATTTTGCTGTCAAAAAAATGAGATTTTTAGGGACAAACATGCCTTAGAATGTGTGTATTACACCTAAAGGCTAATTCTTCTAGGTTGGTCTTCTCCCTGTCCAAACAGCCAACAGCATTCTGCTTTACAGGTAAGAAATGCTGCCTCCTGTACACAAAGCCATGCAAAATGGTATTTCAGGAAATAATGGATTTTTTTTTTTTAACCTACAAAATAAATACCACACCCCAAACACACCCCCTAACTTGTTTTCTGTTTGAGACTCATAGACTGCCTGCAGGTACTGCTGTCCTCATTCTGCCTCTGGGAAAGGTGATAAATCTTATCAAGAAGTAATTAGGACAGAGAGCAAACTGTAATGTCAGCTGAGCCAGGGCAGATATACTCTGGTAGAGTTCCCTTTCCAACACTTCCTTCTTACCACTGCCTACTTACCAACTAAACTGACCAAATGAGTCAGTCATTGCAACAAAATGATGTAATGCATAAAAACTTTGAACTAGTAACCTCCAATATTCTTTGAATGTTCTGGAATAACCTCTGCATTACTCAGGGAGCAGCAAGTACAGTTTGCTACTGCCTTAGTGAGTCATGAACAAAAAAAACTTGGCATCTTCCACAGGTTTGTGTTACCCTCCTCCTCATGTTCTTCCATGACAAGCCAATGTTTCCCAAACTGGGCATGTAGCACGAGCACATCTGTCATCTGTGGTGCTGGCTGCATCCCAGCTAGATCCTGCCAGGGACTCGTTTGTGTGCCCCAACCAAGCAGAGCTCCTCATCTGTGCTCCTCTGTGTTTACATCCCCCTATCTAACAAAAAGATGCATTCTGCCTTGGATATTTATCCAGCTGTCACCTGAAGACAATCTGAGTGTCTAAGCAGTCTAGCCTTATGCTTCCTGTAGGTGTTTTGTGTCTGCAGATGTCCAGTTCCTCATGAAATCCACTGAATTACAAACAGCACTTGCCCAGTTATGCAGCCTTCACTAGCTTAGACAGTCTTCCTGTAAAGAGGAAACCTTCAAAACCTACCACCTTGGGAGATGTTTCTGAAAGTTGTTCCTTCAAGCAGTAGGCACTGTAGATTAAGCACCAGACCTACTCAAAACATCCAGATATTTGTCAACACCAAACATCCACCAAATTGTCTCTTACAGATCTTTCCTTGCAGAAATTGCTGAAAGAACTTTTTGAAAGCTTTTGACTTACTTAATACAAGCACTAAATGCAGTCTAAAGACATCTGGCAGTGCCTAGGAAAGCGAGGTATAGTTAGTATCAAGAAATGTAATGTAGGATTGCCCATTGTATTTAACTGCAGATTAAAATGGATTCAGACAACATTTAGTTGAATGTATCACTGGTAAGGTCTGAAAAGATGAGGACAGTTTGGTTTGGTCTTTGTTGTTTGGGTTTTTTTAGTAAAGATAGTACTGGTCCTAAAGTCAAGCATAAGAGAGTCAACATCTTTTAAATAAAAAATGTCAGCTAGAATAGATGTTTGCCTCTTGCTAATGAAGCACTCTTCAAACTGGTTTTTGTCTCAGTCACTACAGATAGTGGGATCTCAATGGACAGGCATAAAGATTTATAGCTATTGAAATATCAATTTCATAAAACTTTATCTCTCTACACAAAGCACGAAAGCAAAGGTTTGCTATCCTTCCTGGTTTTCTGATGCTGTATAAGCCTGCATGGATCATCAAGACAAAAAAAAAAAAAAAAGACTGAAACTGCAGCAATCCCGCAACAGTCCCAACAGGCAAGTTTATGTGAGGTAATCCTGTGCAAGAAGTTCTTCAAAAAGCAGAAAGAACTTCCAAGAGCACTCCTCTTTTCTTCTCCATACAAAAATCAAGAGATTTTTTACTTCTAACTACTAAAAATTTAACTCAAAATTGCAAACAGCTTTCATAAAAGATGCCTGCCAAAAAAAAAAAAAAATCTTAGTATTTGCTGAATTCTAACATAAAAAAGCATTAATTTATTTTAAAACTAAATACTTGGAAGTTGACAAGACCAGGATGCAGGGCAAGCTGGGCTGTTTTACTCACCAGCTCCAGTAAGCCTGGAGCATTACCTTCTCAGCAATACAGACCCAGATTTCTTAAATCTGAGGTGGAATTAAAAGGAATTAGCATGTTCAGTTAAGAAAAAGAACCTGCTGTCATCTATGCAGCTGAGAATTTGTGTGCATTTGGACAGCAGAACTCGGGTTAAGGCTTCTCTAGCTTCTACAATTTATACAGTTACATCAGAGTGGTCAATAAGCTTAAATGAAAAAAAACCCCAAATATTAATGAGTAAAAATGTCCATTTCTTGCACTGCTGAAGGAAGCACCCTGGCTAACTGCATATGCTCTTTGTAAGCAGGCAGTGACATCTTGGCTGACACATCTGTGGTTCCCAACATCCTCTGAGTCAGGAGTGAAGCTACAGCTCCTGCACAGCCCCGATATCCGGTGTTTGCAGCAGGGCTGTGGGAGCAGACTAACAGGGGAGAAAGGCAGAGAGCCAGGCAATGAATTCTCCTCTGACCTGTACACACTGGGCCATTTGCATCACCTCCTGCTCAGACAGGACAAATCCAGACTCTCCAGCACTGAGCATCTCCTATTTTTGCCTTGTGTTGGCGTGAATCTATTTCTCTTCTTCAACAGCAGCTTTGGGGACTTCCATTTAATTATTCCTAAATATTTAGGTATCCTGATAGTGTTTCAGCTTTCATAAAAATCAGCTCAGGATCTTTGCACTGCTGATCCTTTATGGGCATGACCTCATTTTAGAAAGCATCGGAGAAGGCAAATATTAGAAGTACACCTTGCCATGCCAACTTTCAACAGAACAGATGTTCATTAACCCACGCTGACTGTTCTTTACAGAACTTCTCCATTCCCTTGGTCTCTTTGCTCAGCAAGCAGCAGAAATGGTTTGCTGCCAGAACCACTAGTGGCTCAGTAAGCATTCCAGCTTTCCCACTCAGCATTCCGAGCAGAGGAATCAGCCACAGAGGGTTTTTCCTTTCCTCTGATTAACACACTCGTATGAAAGTTTGCACATGGCAAGCGCTGCACATATTTTGGTAGGATAATAAACATCTGGCAAGCAGAGGCTGGAGTGATGGAAATCACCTTATTGGCTCTACAGAAGACAAACTACAAAAGAGGCCACGAGGTGAGGACAGTCCTGAAGTTAACACATTCATGACAGCAAGGGAAACTGCAAAGTAAACTTGAAGTGCCTGCTGTGACAACTCCAGAAGCTTTTTGCTGAGCCCAATGCAAATAACTGCTCCAACTTCCTAACAATGAATAATGGCAGTAATTGCCTAGGAACAGAAAGAGGGAGTCTCTCCATTGCTGGTAGCAATATAGGAGTAGATATTCTGGACCAAAAAAAAAGGATCCATCTAATTCTGTGTCTTGCCTAAGGGAGGTCGGTGCCAACACCAACTTCCTTAAGCAGTATAGATTAAAAAAAAAAAAAAAAAAAAAAAAAAAAAAAAAAAAAAAAAAAGAAGAAAAAGAAAAAAGGAAGAGCCCTACAGGTAACAGCTTTCCTTAGAGAGAGAGTTAACCTGGTTATCAAATTTCCTTTGTGCAATTCCCCATCACTTTCAGCCAAAAAGGCCAACACCCATTGTACCCTCAGTGATCTCCCTGGCTCCAATGCCTCTCTCTGATGTGGAAAAATCACCACCATTGCTTACACCAGAGCCTCTTAAAGGTCTAGCTCCCACTTTATAACCTTGGCCAATATCTGAGCTAGTAGTTTTATGACTAGGGAAAATTAATCCTCCAGCAAGGAGAATAAACAGGTGACCACAGGAGGGGACTGCTGATGAGACAGAGTAAAACAAAAATGGAGATTTCCATCCTTTAAGAAATTCTCTCATGTGGGGTTTAGAGAACAGCCTCTCTCAACTGCAGGCAAGATACAAGTAGGATATATGGCTCAGCAAGCTGCCCTCCTATCCACAAGGCCTTACCTGCTCTGAAGGAAATTTCTCAAAGAATTCTGTTGGCTAATTATAATGGTGCTTTAAATACACAGTACTGCAAGAGCCTAGCCAAATAAAAGTAAGAATTGCTAGTCACAGATGGTCTTTCTGAGACTGGAGTAATCCTTTGGCAAGGGCTATGGGCAGACTGCATATCCCTCCTACCCACATCAAGCACTTGTGGACTGTCCCCTCTGATACAACTCCTAGGACTTAGTGAGGGTCTTCAGAAGGCTGGCAGTGCCCTGGAACCCATCTAAGTCAACTTTACAGCAACTCTGAAGAATTTATATGGCCCAATCTTTCTCACTTGATGAAACACAGATGAAGTATAACTGCATTTTTCCAGTTTCCATAGAAAAACAGCACTGAAAGTGACACTTTGGCTCAGCTTTTCTCTCATTGCTGTTTTGTAGTCTAGTTGCTTCAGAGACAGCAGCCAGATCTAACATACTTCAGAGGAGTAGCCTCTTCTGAATCCTATCCAACCTGAAATACTGGCTTTGTTGGCCAGAGGCCCAGGTGAGGCTGTAACTGTGACACTACCTGCAATACCTTCGCTTAACCTTTTCCCTCCCAAATTGCCAGAATGTATTTCAGCTATTTTGACATCTCAGCAACAAAGATCACTTCATGTACAGCTTTTTATTTCACTTTCCATTTGAGCATGCCTAATGCACTGCTCTGCAGCCACTACCTCAGTGCAGTCCCTTCCAAGCTCTGAGTCAGAGGCTGTGTCTTGCAAGGGCTCAGTCTCCCCAGAGGCCCCAGGGCCAGAGGCTGCTGTGCCAAGTGCCTCCAGCCCGAGCTGGGGAGGGGCTCAGCAGCACCCTCACCTTTGGACAACTGCTCGCTCTGTTCCACCCTTCCTGACTCAGCCTCAAAGAACAGCCAAGGGAGCTATGTCCTTTTCTTACTGTTTGTCCAAATAGGAGTTGGTAGAATTAGGCACAAACAGAATCCAGGTTCTTTGAACAGGCTTATTTTTGGAGAATCCTGCAACTTCGCTGTTACAAATGTTTCTTCAGCCATGACACAGCTAGCTGACTGGGAAAAAAAAAGCTAAACTAAAAGTTCAAATAAATTCCTGGGACACATTGGCAGCAGGGTCCTGCAGTTGTGAAACTCATTGTCTTTAAACACAGGAGCTATTGGGGAGTTTCTATCCTTAGCTCCTAATTGGGGAAATGACAGGAAAACATTTTCTTCCCATGTTCAGGAAGAAATTTTAAGAAGGGTTCATTTGCCATAAAAAGCCCTTACAGTAATACATGTAATTCCTCATGCTAGCATTTTTAGAAGGCAACTTTTCTGCAGTTAAACATTGTGTTGGTTTTAAAGATCATGAAAGCAAACAATGCACATGTATTCTGGGTAGGGTCACATCTGGAAAAACAGAATTTGAGCAAGCTGAACAAACGTGCTTCTAAAGCTTTCTCTTTTCCTGTGCTTAGTACACAATGGATTGTGTGACAATTTAAAAGTGGGAGAGACCTTGGGAGGTCTCTGTCCAAAATCCTTCTCCAGGCAGGATCACCAGCCATTAGGTCAGACCAAGTTGCTCAGGACTTGATTCAGTCTGATCTTGAAACTCTCCGTGGGCAGAGACTGCACAACCCATTTGAGGTGCCTGTTCCAATGCTCCACTGTGAGAAAGTCCCCTGTCACACACACCCACAGAAATGCGTCTCTTCAACCACAGAAATTGTTCTTATGACAATTTCCTCCCTTAGTTTCCTGGCTGTCAGAGAAACAGACTCAGATCCCTGCTCTCATCCCACTCCTACTTGCCCCCTCATTTCTTTTGCTCACCCCTGACTTCTCACTTTCACCACACCATCCCCCACACCTTCCTGCCTTTTGCTTAGAAATAGTCCTGGGATTTCTTGCTCTTGTCCTCTCATAAGCTCTCTCATTATGTCTTCTCAGCAATAAGAATGCCTGCAGGTGCATGCAAAGAAAGATCCCATGCCACCTTTTCTGCTTGAATTCCTCAGTGCAAGATGAAGGATGACCAGAACTTCTCCACTCTGCAACTAACAGCATCTACTGGAGTCTCTCCTTCCTCATTCCAAAGCATTCCCCATGGTGTCACAAAGAATCTCTCATAAGCAGACCTGAAGAACAGCAACCACCTTGCCTTCAGCTCCTGCCCTGGAGACTACCAGACACAGCAGTGCAGACGAAGCCACAACTTCTACTGTGAGACAAAGCTACACTACTCCTGTGCCATGTGTTAACTTCTACAGAACTTCAGGCAGAGGGCAGATGTGGTCCAGCTGTGTAAACCATCCCTGCAGGAATTCCAGGTGAATAGTAGCATGAGGAAAATCCTGACAGATTGCTTCCCCACCCGAGGAGAAAAGGATTTCAACAACAAAAAAGATTACAGACTGGGATATCCCAGCTACCTTAAATCTGACTTGAGCAGTCAAGTCTTACTTCAGGTGACTCAGGGTTACTCAGCTATCAGGACAAATTATCAAATCAACCCTTTCACTCTGACACCAAGAAATAATGACGCTCGTGACACTTCTTCCTGTTCACTTGCTTGCCAAACAACCTTGTTGATATCTTCTTTTATATAACTTTTAAGGCATAGAATATTCTTAGGCATTTCCATTTCGTAGCAGAGGAGGGACTCTCTCTCTGAGAGGAGGGCAAAAATTCATGAACTGTCCATAACCCCATTCCCTGTCTCCTTGCACAAATGGGGTAGTGGTAGGGCTGAGAAGGAGGGAAGAGTGGGAGGAAGGTGTTTTTAAGGTTTTATTTTACTTCTCTTTATCCTGCTCTTGATTTTGTTAGTAATAAATTCAATTAATATCTCTAATTCAAGCCTGTTTTGCCTGGGATGGTACCTGGTGAGTGATATCTCCTGGTACTTATCTCAACTCATGAATCCTTCATTATATTCTCTCTCCCTTGTCTGGGTGTGGAGGGCAGTGGTAGAGAGGCTTCAGTGGGTGCCTGGCATCTAGCCAGGATCAACCCCCTACACTCCAGTGTCACACAGCAATTACTTAGCAAACAAACAGGTAAGGAAGGTCCTATCCCTGGGTTACCAAACAAACAGGTAAGGAAGGTCCTATCCCTGTGACAATTGCCAAGACTTTTCTTCTCCAGCATACTACAGTGGGGTTGCCTAGTCAAAAAACTGTTTATCCCTCCCTGACAATGTGTTCTAATATTCCACTGTAATTTTTATTTTACACCAAGCATGATTTGTTTTATGTAACACATAACACATTACTCAATTCCATCTGTTTCCAACAGAAGCCACTAGTAAACATGAAAGAAAAACATGTCAGAAATGGGGGCAGAGGGACCTTCACTTTCTGTCCATTGTCTGTTAGGGATTCAGCAGCTGGCTCTAGTGACCTGTCACAGATGATAAGCTAATGGTTGGGTTCCTGCTCCAAGCTCTCTTCTTCATCCTCCTTTCTTGGACACAAAGACAAGCTGGACCAGCCCCTCAGCCACCATGAGCTCACCCTGCCCCAAAGGGGCACCTTTGCTGGTGACTCCACTGAAACACTCACTGCTTAAAGCCACGTGTTCCTTAGACTGTGTTTGTTTTAAAATAGCCCATAACCACCTCATTCTACAAACTGAATCAAGAACTTCCACACCTTAAATCATAAAGCATACCCTCCACTAACTCCTGGAAAAATGCCCAGAAAGAAAACTAAGAAGCCTGAAAACATCTGACTTGCTGACTGCTGAAATTTACTGCTTGTGTTCCTGCTTAGCACTCAAGTGGGGCTGCTGCCCCAGTCCAGCAGAAGGAACAGCATCCTAACCCACTGTACTTGGAGTAATTAGATGGCTGTTCCCACTAACACAAGCACACATTTTTATACTTGAAGGAGTTGAACTAAAAAAAGTAAACAATTTTTTTTTCCCCTTCCAACTAATAACACAGTGATCACAAACAAGCAATGGCTGTTGCCATTTCTCTGAGAAATTTCTGCAGGAGCAAAATTTTCAAAGTACATCAAACCCATCAATACATAAATTCAATGGAAATGTAATATTTTAAAGTTAATACATTGACTACATGGACTACTCAACAGTGCAGAGAAGGTTTTCTCCTATGGCCTCTGCTTGCTTTAGAAAGCAGGGAAGCTCCAGTGCAGACAACACAAACTAATCTATGGAAAACAAGTGTGAGCCAGGCCTGTGCAATGCTGAGCTGAGAACTGGCTGTTCAGTGAGTCAGCCCTCCACAACCAGTGGCTCAAACTCAGGCAGCTGCCAGAAACAGGCAACAAAAAGTAGAAGGACACAGTGGTTCTGATCTCTGCACAAGGACAGTGCAGAAAGAAAGGTAACTACAATGGTGAAAGGACCAGGATTTCCTGAGGGGAGACCAATAGGGCTGAGATTTCCATCAGAAGCAGAGAAAGGGTACAGGAGGTTGGAGGAATTATAACAGGTTAACAAAACTCACAAAGGCAATAACCAAGCTGAATACACAGCTTTTGCCATGTATGATTTGCCAAAGCCTGTAACTGTGGGAACAGGGGCTCCTGCAGAAACCAGCAGCAAACTGGGTTAGAGCAGATAAAACACTTTTTTACAGTATGAGCAAGAAACTCACAGATCCTGCTACCAGCAGCAGCTGTGGAGGCGGCTGCACTCAGCAGGTTCAAAATGGGACCAAAGGCATGGAAAAACTGATCTGTAAGCAGCAAATACAGGACCAGGCAGGGATAGTCATGGCCCCTGGGAGACTGCAGGAGGACTGGACCACAAAAGCACCCAGGCTTGTAAGCTTTCCTCAAAGTGGCCTTTGCTGTTGCTCCCACAGCAGTTCAATTACTGGCCTAGATGGAGCATGGTTCTGGCCCATTAGGGCATTTCTCATGTTACACTTATTCCCCACACACACATCTCTTGGCTTTTAATGGATCCAAAGACCAAGCAGAAGGCTGAAATTCAGAACTTCAATTAGTGCACTGTTTCGGTATTCACATACACACACAAGATCCTGAATGGATGTTACTTTCATTACACATATTTCTGGATTATCTTTTTTTTCCATTGAAATGTGGGCTGTCTTTTGGGAGCCAGCCAGCTGCCTTCAGGAGACAATGCTGTTGAACTGCTGTCAGCTGCTGCACTGGAACACAATACCATCTGACAGACGAGAAAAACATTTTTTAACGTACTTACCACGAATATGCCAGAGGTTAGCACCAGTGTTAGTTGGGTGTGTAAGACAAGAAAGTGCTTTCTTTTACAGCAATCAGCTTGGGAAAAGCTAAAAATAACATAATTGCAGAGTACTGTGCAGCCATCCTCCTGCATGTGAGCATTTCTATATGTGAAGCTTATTTTCAAAGCTATAAAAAGAGTATTTAAGAGAAATCAACCCATCAGCAAAAAATCCATCCTCTGCATAGAGCCCCAAATTCTCCATTGATCCACAGACAGCATCTTTCCCTGCTAGAGAGTGGAAATAATAAAGTAACTTGGAGAATAGGCCCGTATTACTTGAAATCACTTAACAGCAAAAACTTCATGGAGGCTTAACTTTGAAACTATTGCTTCCCTCAAGATCAGAAAACTCAGGAGATCACACCAGAATTAGAAAGTGCCTGCGTGACAAGTCTGAGATTGAGCCACATACCTTTCCTTCCTCAAAAGACTATTTTGATAGCAGACTTAGTTCAGCTTATTTACAGGTTTGCAGGTCACTTTTTAACTTGTCAAAACATATGCCAGGCATGTGTGCAGCAGCCAGATAACTTATAATTTAAGTAATTTCTGAAAACAACATGCAGAAACAAACATTTAATACAGATGATTATCACTTATACTTTGATTTTGGCTTCATACTACTATCTTTGCATCACTGTATTTAATTACACTCCACATTTCCTTCATGAGTCATCGTTGCATAACAAACCTGATAGCCACTTTATGGGTGTGTTGCAGGTTTGCACAATTAACTGAGTCTATTGGACTGGAAATGACGATTTGTATTAACTGAAAAGATCATGTGGCTGCACAGTTTGTGGGTGTTGGTTTATTAGAATGGAAAGTGCCAATTAGAGAAGAAGAAAACAAAGACAAACTAATGATGTTTTAAAGAGAAGTACCTATGACTTCCTGGAAATGCTAAAGTTTATCTGGGATTCCCAGGTGCTAAATTACAAAGAAAATTATTCTTCCTCTGTTCATAAGCACATAGGAATGGCAAAGGAGGAAGCACAGGCAACAGAGGGAGAACAAAACACAGAAAAAAACAGGAACAGGACAAGAGTTTCCATGCCAAGGCCACCACCACTGCCACCACCACCTTGTAGCCCCTGCCCAGCAAAGCCTGCTCAAGCTGGGCACAAAGATGCATTGGGGACCATCTGCTCTGCCCTGAACCCATAAAAACACTCAGCAGATCCCAGGAGGAAAAGAAGATGTTTCCATCAACAAATACCAGCTCCCAAAACTGCAGTGACCCCACGGAAGATGGAAGAAAATGCAGGGCTCAAGACAACAGCAATTTCTAGACTTGAGGGTGTAGGGTTTTGGCCATGCAGGTGCAGCCTCACCAGCCAGACCCTGCATCACTGCCCTCCCTGCAGAGCTATTTCCAGCCATGCAACAGGAATATTTTTCTCCTCTCCTTATTTTAAGCTCAACAGCAAATTCAGTTCAATCATATGTTACTCCTCATACCTACTTTCAACATCTCCCTCTCATTACCACAAATCCTTACCAAAAATATAATCACCAGATGCTTCCAAACTGACTAAAGGTTATATATTCAACTAAGGTACTCACACCATTTTGATTAATAATTAAAAGGCAATACATATGATGGAACAAACACCATATAATTTAAGCAGTTAAAGATGTACTAAAACCTCAAGTTATTTAGCTGCTCAAAAATCCCATGAATTATTCTGCAATGTACTTAAACCCATGAAATTTCACAAATTAATTATCCCTCATAAATTTCTTAAATTTCAAAACAGAAGTGAGTTCAGTTCAGTATTTGAAAAAAAAAAATCCCCAATATTCATATAGCTTAATGTGGTAATTAAAAGAGGAAAAAGTACTTTTAGGTGGAGTTTTTGGGAGGGGCTGAGGGGAGGAGTGGAGAAACATACAGAATTGGACTGTTCCCTTAATTTGTATTTTTATAATCTAGAGACAATATTTTAAATACTGCTAAATAAATATTTAAAAGAACTATCAGCTATTTAATTCTAAGAGCCAAAATTCAGAAATGTTGATTAATCTATTTCCCCAGCAAAATCATTAGGTTCTGTAGAGATTCACTTCTCAGAAACTTAGTGTTTTACTTGTAGGCACAAATTCACTCAGGCAAGTAGAGCATTAGGCTCTGGAATTAAAGATGTCATTCATAAAGAGACAATAAGACACATATCAGATTTTCATGAACCAAAAAACCCTCAAAATCAAGTTCACCAGCACTGTCTCAATTTGTTGGTGTCTGTGGTACAGGATGAGTAGTGCAAATACAAACACACATCTCAAAATACAAATGCTCAGCAGACAGTTGTGTCCCCTTCCACATGCCCCACATAGGCAGAATCTTAAATATGAATAAAATTAACTTTCTACTACTTGGGAATCAAGTTACCAAACTATTAATTTCTACAGTGATACACTTAGAACTGTTTCCAAATACTGCTTCTATATATACATCTTTTCCACTGAAATTACTGGTTCAGAATGAGAACCAGATGAGCTCTACTCCCACTGTCCTTCCTGCTCAGTCTGCTCTTACCTCCCTGGCTCACCAAAGCCACTCACTATCCCACCTTCAAATCTTGCAAAATCTGTGGAATCTCCTTACCCTGCTTTCAGAGGTCTCAAAAATACCCACGTGTTACACAAGGCATCTCAAGCTTCCCTGGGTGATGTTTTTGTGTTGGTTTTTTTTTTTTGTTGTTGTTTTATTTTTAACAGCCTGCTATACTTCTAGCAGGCTGTCATTTTTACTTACTCTTTCTTCTGTAGAGATCACAAGGATGGATATTGATGATATTTTTTGGGGAATCCATTCAGCACAGGTAGCTCAGAGTTCAGGTAGAGCTCTGGGTGGCCAGAGCACCAAGCAAGAGGTTGTCAAGTGCTGACCCTTAGCACGACAAAGGACCTGGGGACTGTGGTCCAGCCAGGGGAGGGACACTCAGAGACAGCAGCACAACCCCTTGACTTTTGCATGCTTAGACTGCAAGGATATAAAAGCCCCTTTGTTTGGGATCCCTTCTCAGATGCACCAAGCTGTTATTCTGTTATTTAGTTATTTTGCCAAGATTAAAATATTTTGTGGATCAGGATCAGTCTGAGACTCTGTGATGGGAAACCTGGTATGACTGTGGAAATGTGGGTGTGCAGCTGCAAAGGGGCCTTGGTACCTGCTCAGGTGGTGCAAGTGTGACTGCCAGAGTGGTGGCAGTGGTTCCTGGATGGTCAGACAGGGACATTTCCTCAACATACTCAATAAATAAACTATTTTATCAAAAGAGTGGGCTACAGCATTTTATCTTTAATAGCGAAAAATTATAGAACAAGGCACAGAAAAAGGCACAGAAAAACAAAGAGCTGACTCCTGCCACTGCTTCCAGTCTCAGTGAAGCTTACTGTCTAATTGTGACTGTAAAAGATTGATGACTTCTAGGCTTGCCAATACAAATACACAACAGTTACAGATGCTAGCAACATTTAGGAATTTTTCAAGAGTTCCTGTTTGGTCCTGAAAACAACAAGGCTCTAGTTGTTTTGAAGAAGGAACACCTCTACCTGCAAAATCTATTAGCTGTCAGGCCACTTATCTTTGCCACGAAGACAACATCTATCTATGTACTGAGTGCAGTGAGATGACCATGACAAAAAAAGCACACTGAAAAAGAAAGTGTAGCAGACAAAGGTAGCAGAATACAACATGTTCTTGTGAAGGCTGAAAAGTAACTTCAGACCCTAACACTGCACATAGGTGGATTCTGGGAACTTCCACCGAACTTTGATTATGCACAACACTATGTGTGAAATTCCGTGCCTAAAGGGCATGAAAACACAACTGAGCCCATCAGCTGACAACAACTCCTCCAGCTCTGCAAAGAAGGAGATAGGATGCACCAGAGTACTTAAACTGGGATTTGAGTCGGCTCCTCTGCTGATGTGCCCAGCATCCTGTTCCAGTGGGACATCTCTCGACACTGCCCTAAAATCATACAATGCCCTAAAAGCACACAATCTTAACGGATTAAGTGAGCACCGGGTATTTCACCAGACTAAAGCTGGCTTCCTGATGACCAGTTTACATGCACAGTTTACATGCCCAAGAGCAAGAATGAACTCAGTTTGGGAGGACTGTGTAACAATGTCTCTACAGCAGGAGGAAGGAGGTAACACTTCTGTGAGTTGTTCAAATATTACAGAATGGATGGTGAAAAACAGATGTGGCTGTGGCCATTTCTGGGAAACACAAGTGTGAACAACCAGCTATTTTTAATTTATCGAGTTCCATTCCAGTCTAAGCTGCTACAGACTCTGTGTCAATATTTGTGTCCTTTTTTGATCTCTTCCCTCACTCAGCTTATGCTTATGTGCTGAAAAAGTCTGAGCACATGATTACCCCATTCAGGCAATGTGCCTTTGAAATGGCTTTTTAATCTAGACTCTCCACTCCCTGACAGACTGAATTTTGCAGTATGTCTGTATTCGCTGTCTAGACACTTGAATATGCTAACCTCTAATTTAGCCCTCCTTTACTGACCCATGAGTTTCCTCCCTTCTGTGGGTCTTCTGGCTAAACTGGAAATGCAAGACACTCATTCTGCCCTACACCTGGCTGGTGCAACTGCATTCATACAAATCTGACCAGTGAAGTATGCACATTCCTCATTCACAGCGAGAAGGAATCCTTACACTGAAAAAGTTTTGTAGCAGTCTCCTAACCCTGTTCCCTCCTTCATGCTGTCTAGACTCAAAGAACAGCACAGACCTCTCCTAAAAGGATTCAGGATATAACTGCAGAGACAAGGGCCTGAGCTGAATCTTGTAAGCAGAAATAAATCATTGTATACCCAGCTAAGTAAACAGAAAATTATGGAAAAGTCTGAGTGAAATATAAAAGCGAATGAAAAATACAGATGCATTCCAACAGCAGCTGTACTGCCCCAAATGCCAAGGTCCACCTAATCCAATATTGCCCTAGCACGAGTTAAAAAAGGAAACAAATGTTTAGGGCAGTGGGCAACTTCTCCCAGTTCCCAGCAGTCTGATACAAGGCACTTTCCCTAGAGCCTTAATGGATTTTTCTTTCATCAGGCTTTCTGTGACTAGTTTTTGAAGCAAGTAAAACTTCTGGTATTTGCAGCATTCAGACAGAGATGTAATCAAGGTACACAGACAAGAACTCACAAAAGCCATGCTGTATTTCCACTTTTAGATAGTATGTTTGCATCACAAACCACTTCCACATGCCTGAAGCATAAAAGATTTGCTATCTGTGTCAGCTTCTACAGATGGCTTAAGAGGCAAATTAGCATTATCCAATTGCTTTAAAGTCTTGTATAGGGACAATTCAAACAAAGACTGCGTAATGGCTCCTGTTCAAAGCTGAATTTCAGCATCAGGTCTGTACAGTTGTACAGTATGTTACCCTTTTTATGCAAGTGTCTGCACTGCTGATCTGTGAGTGCCTTAAACTCATTGTCTCTGCCCCTTCCCTACATTCCTTTGTCCCACAGGACACCATCCAGCACACCCTGTACTGTAAGAATAGAAGTATAAAGGTTATTGCTTGTAATTTGGGAGATATTCTTCCACTCATGTACCAGCACATCAGTTTATGCCCACAGCACCAGTCTCTGACTTCTTGTCAATTCAGTGAGACTACAGCAATTCTAATGTGTCCCATATGTATTTTTCCCCCCCTTGAAATAAACATGCTTAAATTGCTTTCCCTCAGTTTAGGGTGGTACATGTTAAAAACTTAGGTAACTAAGACTTTTATTATCTACATAGCTCGTTTATGTTTTCATGTCAGAGTTCCACCAGAGTCCTTAACCGCAACGTTCATACGTAGATCCACTCTGCCAGATTACCACAAAACAGAAGTACCTGAGTAAGATAAAATGCAACTACATAAGGATTGCATAGTTTAACTCCTATTGTGCACATCCTGATTCTGCTTGAGGCAAAGGCTGTGATTTTTAAGAAAGAGGTAAGAGCCACATGATAACTAATTTCTTTTGGAAGTCAGCATCCAAGCCAAGGCCAATGTGTTGAATTTTAATCTGTTGAATAATTCAAACAGAATTCAGGATTTCTCATGATGGAAAAACTTATTCATAAACCACCTTCTGCACTGCATTTTGCTAGGTTTGCTTGTCCCAGGCAATGTCTTACCAAAGGGTTCATAAAGGCTACATTTGAAATAACTTGTGACACATGATCTCTGCAGAAGCACCTCTGGAGGTGCAACAGAAATGTATCCACACCACCCTCACTCACATAACTAGTCATGCAAAAACTAACACCACAGCATCCAACTTGCACTTTGTTTACCTCTCTTCAGGAAAGCTTTTCCTCTCTGAAGACTGACCACAATTACCTTTTCTAGTCATTAACAAGGCCAAAAAGAAAAGTGTTAAGCTACTCATTCCCTTTCAGGCAACCAGACAGGAGGCATGCTTACCAGAGAGCATGGAAAAAAGCCCCCAAGCCTGCTCAAGAGCATCTACCACAAATAAGAATGATTAAGCAATGATACAGCAGCAACTACTGTAAAACAAAGTTGTTGTTCATGGAAGGTGGCTTAAAAAAAGGTCACAACAATCCAAAGAATGACTCTGCAGGAGGTTTATCTAACATTCTATATTAAAATACATACCCATTATTTTTCACTAAGTCTTTCAGTATTAAGTCTTTTGTAATTTTCTAGCTTCCTAAAAAAGATTTCGCCTTTTGCTTCTCCAGCTGCTGCTTTACATGTTTGTCTTTCTCCTCTCAAAACAATCATAAGGTGAACTGAAAATTTTAAGTATTCAAAACAGGAAATATGCAGAGGACTAAGATCATTGGAAAGGTATAGGCTGCAAAGTAAGCTAGAAACAGGACAACTAATCAAAGAACATTCAGTATCTCTGGGATTCCCTCTGCAAAGAGAATCCTTGAATGAAAGGTATTATCATGAATGAAAGGTATTATCATGAATGAAAGGTATTATCATGAATGAAAGGTATTATCATGAATGAAAGTCCGTGCTATTCTTTTTGTCACAGAATTCAGACATTCCATTAATTGAATAAAGAAAAGTCTGCTATCAATCTCCAATCTGCTACAGGAGAGGTTTAAGGCCTCTCATAATACTGACTGAGCTGTTGTTTTTAGCAGATTTGTTATTAGTATTGATGACCCATGGTGCTGAAGACTACTCAGGAGTCAGTCTTCAGGGCACTTAGCAAATTACAAAATGTGGTTTACACATGCCTACAGAACTATGAGATGGTTGCAAAGAAGGGAGAGAAATGGGAATGTAACTGTTGGTACAGAATTCAATTTCCTCTGTCCTCGAGTCAGCACAGAAGCTATTGCAAGTGACACCATTACTTAAGGTTTTTATTCAGTAGAACAATCAGAAACGTAAGGCATGGAGCTTTAGTGAACAAAGGCCATAGGTAAACTTAATTAACAGTAAGAGACAAAAATTCCATACAATTACATGCGCATGAACTTCAAATTATCTAACAAAATAAAACAAGGCCTGCTGATAGAAGTCCAGAGGCCATAGGGCAACACTTGTAGGGAATACCAGAAAGACTTTTTCCTGGATGGAAGATTCTGAGGTATAAACAAATAAAGAAGCCAAACATCTATTATATCTCATGTTCCATTACAGAGGCACTGAAGGAGTTTGTCCTACTGAAGTCACATCAACACTGTGAAAATCTGTGAAAAACATTTTGAAGACAAGTTTGTCCTTTGTATCCATTTCTTACAACATTTGGGGCTTTATGCATATCAGTCGGTATGTACACCAACACACCAGAATTCAAAAAATAAAAAGAGAAAAAAAAAATTACTTTCTCCTCATGCAACCAGGGCAATTTAAACTTGAGATAACTCATGTTGCAAGGCCAGCTTATCCACAGAAATAATTAGTCACGGTCTTCAAGTCCAGAACAATAGAAGTACAGCAAATACTTGGAAGCAGTCTTTGAGCACGTACAGTTCAGCACAAGCTACTGCCACCAGAACACAAACATCCTGCAGTCTCGGTTAAGTTTACCCCAATTCATCAAAATCACAAACCCACGCTCTGCTCCCCTCCCTCCTTTTGATGGCTTCTATTTCCCCTTATATCCCTTTCACTTTCTCTCACCTGCATAACATGTCCAGTCAACTTTAGAGGACCTCTCCATCATTTTTTCCCACTGGAAAGCTCTCCTAGGTTATAGCCCTGCCCTTTTTTCTCATATCACCTGTATTTTTACAGGAGTACAATGGTTCTTATTACAAAAATACACAGTAGGAGATCTTATTGTGCCTAAGAACAAGGGCAGATGGGAGGGCTTTCACCAGAGGGCAAAAGAAACCCCAAAGAGAAAAGAGAAGTAAACGATGGACACGCATCACATCATGCACTGAAATCGAGCATTCTTCTTAAAATATCAGCAACTATTCCAGTTCAAAGAGTATACATAGAAGACACATTTTGTTAAACCTACCGTTAGCACCTCTCAGTGCTGGGAGTTTCAAGAGTCCCACATCAGTATTTCTTTCTCCAACAAAGAAATTATTGCAGTGCAGAGCAAAACTGATCAAAAGCCCGATTCTTATTGTTTATGCTATAATGAACGGCATCAGTTGTAAATGCACTCAAGTCTTTAAACTGCAGCTTTCACTACGAATCCTCCTTTTCTGATGACTGTGGTTCATTTACCACCACAAATCTGTCTAGATACAAAACACTGCCAAATCTCTGATAGCCCACCCATATTTTCTCAAGACGCCAAATAAATCATTACACACGAAGATGGATTTATTTCAACACAAATACGCCTATTTCGAGAAAACTGACATTTCACAGGATTAATTCCTACAACAGTAAAAGGTTTGGTGTTTTCTCTCCTTCCGGTAATACTGAAGGACAGGGATTCCCCGTGACTGCAAAACAGTCGGTCACCACACGCGTGGGCAAGGCTGGCACCACCTCACAGCCCAGAACCGTTTACGAGAGAAAACCACGGGGCACCGACGGGGAGAAAGGCGGGGAGCCACGGCCGCCGCCCCTCTCCCGGCCCGGGCCCCGCGCCCCAGGCCCGCCCGCTCGGGAGCCGGGAGAGCGAGCGCTCCCTGCTGCCCGCGGGGAACGGCTCCCACCCGGGGAAGGCGGAGGGAGGCTGCCCGCAGAGATGGGCACTGAGGTGCCCTGACAGCGGCGGGGACAGGACGGCGATAGCCCGGGGGGAAACAGAGCGAGTGACTGCCGCCCCAGGAAACGGGAACGGGGGGACAGAAGAACCTGGGGGAGCAGGTAGGGATTATACCCTGAGGGATTAGCGCACCGGCTTGGCAAAGCCAAACAGAGGGCCAGGGGAGGACGCCGAGCGCTGGAGAACCGAGCACCATCGCCTCAGCATCCCCTGGGCGAGCGCTGCCCCCCCCGCCGCTGTGAGCGGCCAAGCGCGAGCTCCGCAGCTGGCCGCGGTTCTTCACCCCCGCCCGGCGAATGCGGCTCTCACTGAGCCCGGAGGCGGCCGGTCCCGCAGGCCGGGGCGGAGGGGGCTGCCAAGGCGGGCGGAGGCGGCGGCGCCCAGAGGGGGCCCCGAGGGCCGAGCAGCGGCAGCACCGCCCGGGCCCCCGCCGGGAAGCGCCGCGGCCCCCGCGCCCGCTCCCGGTGCGGCTGGAAAGGCGGAGAGAGCAGGAGGAGGAGGAGGAGGAGGAGAGGGAGAGGAGCGGCGAGGAGGAGGAGGAGGAGGAGAGCGGAGGGAGGGGGTAGGAGAGCAGGAAGGAAGTTGTGAGCCTGTCTGGGGTTGAACTCAGCGGAACAAGTTTTTTTTTTTTTTTTTTTTTTTTTTTTCTCGCTCGGTTCAGGCTGGAGGGTAATACTGAAAAAAAAAAAAAAGTTTCCATTGTTAACTAAGAAAAAAAAAAAACCAACACCACCGTCGCCGTGCTTTGGTGGCTGGGCTGTTGGTTCAAGACACACGAGGCATTTTCCACCCGCGGCATCGGAGTGCGGTGCGGGGCCCTGCAGAGCCCCCGGTCAGCCCCGGCACCGCCCGCCCGGGGGGAGCATCCCCTGCCTCGCCTCCGCATCCCGGCCTCCCGGCGCTGCCGGCCGCGCGAATCCTCCCCGCGGCACAGCGGTCAAGGTGGTGCTGGCAGCGCCAGCAACGCGGAGCTAAAGGCCACCCACCTCCGCAAGCACCCGGCTCCAAGGCACCGACTAACCCAGGCATTTTCCCCGCAACCCCCTTCCCCTGGCACCACGGCTCAGTCCTGCTGCTTCTCAGCGTGTTGGTCATTAACACCAGCCCAAGGCTGGCGCAAAGCCCTCCCTGCCAGGTTCCGTGGCTTTGAGCGAACACATCCCAAGGGAGGTAAGATGACCCCCCTCATCTCTCTAGAGACACGGTCGATGGCACTTTGACTTGCTGTGATGTTGCCCCAGATTTAGGCAGGGCTGCAGCTAACTCGTTCAGGACACTGTCCATCCTTTTTGATTCAAGGAGGGACACAGCACTTTTTAAGCTTCTGCAGCCCCCAGGCTTGGGTCCTGCTTGGCAGGAGAAACAGGCTTTTGGCTGTGATACAGCCTGAGTTCTGTATCAAGATAACTCATTGGAAATAGTTGTCTGTACGTCAGCACTTTAGGAGAGAGCAGGCTCTCCGATTCACCCTCAAAGCAGTAGTCAAGGTCAAACCCAGATAGCAGTTTTGGGGTTGGTCTGGACTGGCCAAAGGGAAAAAAAAAAAAAAGAAGAAAAAAAAATAAAAAAGAACAGCAATTTGTCTCTGCTAGGATTTCACAGCTAGGAATTTCCCCCTAGAGAGGGAAATTGATGTCACAGCAGATCAGCTTTTCTGTAATTAAGACATAACCTCTAGAGCATAAATGGGGGCAGAGAGGTCTCTGAATTGGCAGAAGGTGTGGACTACCAATCCCACAGGCAGGCAGACAGAGCTTATGTTTGTTTTTCCAGTAAGAGAAACGCTATTTTGAATTCAGTGCAGGAAAAGAAATTTATAGACTCTTTCCACTCCAATTCATTTCCTTACAGTCTGTGCTTAGTTGGGAACTAGTCTTCATGAAATAAAGTATGAGATCAATCTCTCCGAGAAAAGTGACCCTGCTCAGTAAAATGGCACTATTCATGGCATAAGCTTACCCCTGTGTTCAAAAACCTGCAGATTCTGGTCATCTGTTGCTCACATTCTCTTGTATCTGCATACATGTTGAAAAGTAGGAACATTTGAAAGAAAGAGTAAATCCAGGAATACAGGCAGATAAACAGGTACGTTCTTTTTTTAAACAGCTGCACTATGCTATGCTGGTAGCATCTGCAAATACTTGGAAGCATTACTGCACATCTGTGTGTGGAGGTTTTGACCATTCTTTGGGGTGGTTGAAGAATATTTACACCACTGTTACCACAATGTGTGCCTAAAGTCCCACAAATTTAAACACCATCAAAAAATTCATCCTATCAGAATAGGACAAAGGGGTGGTGAATTCGCAATGGCACACTTACAGATACAAAACTCCCTGAAGGGAGACCTGGCCTTAAAATGTGGCAGCAATTTTGTCAAATAACACAGCTAGAGCTGTTCTGTAGGCATTATATACAATGACAAGTTCTATTTATAAAGGAAGGGGCTAATAACAGTGCAAAGAGGAAAAGAAAGACTAGGGATAAGTCTTTGACTGTTCAGAACCAGTAGGTACATGAGGGAAAAAATTGTTTCCAGACCGGAGCCAGGCAGCAGTCCACATTGTGTAGTGAAGAAAGAGCAGAAAGCTTTCAGCACACTTGTTTCCAATCAAGTGGAAACCAAGTGTTTGAGGTTAGCCTAAATGGAAAACACAAATGATAGAGGTTGCTAGTCCAATCCAGAGACAAGGATGGAAGCAAGAAAAAAGTTGCTTTCACAGACACAGGCCCTGGGCACTAGTACTGCTGTAGCTACTTGATGTTGCTGAGGAGCTTTCTCTGTGGCTTTGGCAGTGTTGCCTTAGGTGCTGAACAAAGAGAACAAAAAGATCGTTCCAGTCTGATTCTCTCAGTGTACATTCCTCAAGTCAAACTCCAGTGTTGGGTGTTAAAAGATCTTGCTTCTCCTTAAGCTATGTTCTTCATTTAAATTTATGCTTCATGCTTCCAAAGAAAATCATTACAGTGCTTAAGGACACAGAATCAGGCTGGGTTAGGGCAAACAGTTGATCCAGCCAACTTTTGTCTTGTCCTTATTCAAGGGAGTGGAGCCATTAAAATGAACAGGATCTTCCACTTAGGAAGGGCACATATCCACTGCAGAATGTATTTATTATTTCACTGAAATAAAGTGAGGACAGACACTTAGAGAAGGGCATGAAGCTGTCCTAACTGTGTGACATCTCCCACTGACACACTGGCTAGAGGCGCTTAGGGAAAGAAATACCACAGCTGTCAAAGTCAATGGCCTCCCAGCAGCTCTGGGAACTTGAAGGGAGACATGTTAATTATCATGTTTCATGGAAAATTAGTTGTCCAAATGTGCTCACTGTGCCCCATGAGCAGCATGGGTGGCTCAGCTGGGCTACAGCTGCTGCACCCCTGGGTCCAGGGCTGCTGACCACTGCGGGGAGGTGGCTTTTTGTCAGAGTGATGGGACAGCCCTGCTGTGTGGGATCCAGTGGGAAGACCAGGAGACCAAAAATGCTGGTGATGCTCTCAAGCACAGGTAGAGCTGTCCTTTGCTATTTTTTACACCCTCTTCCTGTGGAGTTGAGGTCCTGGTCCGCATGTGCTGAATTGAAGAACCTCTGCCTCAATCCAAACCACAGTAACAGGCAAAAAAACCAAATCCAAAACACCTACTGAAACAAAATCCTTTACTGCAAAAATACCTCCTTCTGTGGAGAGGGTAGAATACTTGCATGGTCGATACTGGTAATTGTAATCACTTGAATCCT
This sequence comes from Cettia cetti, assembly GCA_013401135.1. Taxonomy (NCBI): domain Eukaryota; kingdom Metazoa; phylum Chordata; class Aves; order Passeriformes; family Sylviidae; genus Cettia; species Cettia cetti. The sequence goes on from VZUI01041803.1 coordinate 52,377, forward strand.
TGAAGACACATAATTAATATGGTGTAGGCTGCCTTATAAAGCTAGAACAGGACAGAATGGACCACAATCTACTTAGCATCAATCCAGTTGTAAAAACAAAACAGAAAGAAATCATAACAATTTAATCAAGAAACAACTACAATCCTTAAGTACCCTCCTCCTTCCATTCTTCCTCTATTATAAGATTAATTTTTAAAATTATTAGTCCTTGTCATGTTTTGGACTGGTTGGGCAGGACAGTCTTCCCTGTGTTTCAAAGATGAGTTGTCTAAACTGTCACTGTTCATCCCATCCAGCATCAGAAGGACCATCAGCACCCTTCCAGTGGAAGTCAGTATCTGACAGCATTTCCTCACCAGTGAGTTGAAACTTAGACTTATGTAAAAGACAGAAATAAATGGATAATGCAGAGTAATTCCATGGTCAACAGACTGACTTTGTGTTCATGCCAGCATGACAGAGAATAAATGTGGCTAATATTTTACAAGAAAAAGAGCCACAGAAGACACAAGTGAAAACACAAAACTGAATTATGTGCTGAGAATCGTCTGTGTTCTGGCAGGTGGCTGTCACAGGCACAGCACACATCTGCCCTGCCTGGGCTGGCAGAGGAAACAGAGGCCTGAGAAAAGGCCTATGGATGCTTATCTTGCAGTGGCCCTTTTGCCTTCCTTCAGTGGTAAAACAGGTCAGAAAGAAGCTGGTTTTGCCAGCTCTCAGTGACCTCTGAGCTGGGTTATCCAGTCATTTTCTCCCTTCCCGCTATCCCACAAGAACACACATAATGGCAGAATTAAGCAGTGACTGGTTAATGTTCTCTGTGCCAGCTCCTGTTCAGGGAACAAGGACACAGGGCTCTGTAAAAACACCTGTAGCTAGTCACTGTGATTTAGGGCAGTCTGTGTACTGCACCTACATCTGCCTGAGCTTGTACGTCCTCCCAGAGCACAAAGGAACCAGTTTTGTTCCCTGGGAGCCTCCTCCACACATTCCTGGCTGCACCTCGCCCTGTGCTGCACCAAGACCTACGGCTCGGCACAGCCGGGAAAGGCAGCCAGAGATCTCAGTGATCTGTTGGGGGCTCTGCCCCTGCTGTGCCGTGGGGCCTGAGCAATGAGGTGATTGCCCACCTGCAGAACCGGCAGGATGGACTGAGGCATCCTGTGCCTTCTGGGGACCTGGTGTCTGTGACATGCCTGAAGGCTAGTACACGCCTGGGGCCCCTGAAGGAAGGCAGAAGGACATCCCACTCACCCATGCCCTGCACACATCTGCAGAGCTTTAGCGCTGAGCTAAGAACATCAGTTTGCTACACAGGCTTCAGGATTTGCAGCTGGACTTTGAAGAACTGTAACAGAGCTCAAGAGATTAGATGAATGTATGGAAAATATTATGCATAGTGCATTACTCTAACAAGGAGTTATGTACACACAGTATAGGCAAGAATGTTTAGGAACTCTTGAACAAACACAGGATACGACATTTCCTCTCGATGTAATGCATTTATGGCTGTGGTACCTTTCCCTCAGCTGGTAAACTCCCCAGGGTGAAGATGTGAAGGTCTGATGTGAAAGCCTGCTTTTTTGTCTGGGTACGGCCAGCAGTTTCAGTGCCACCCTTCCTGTTTTTTGTGGATTCCAGGGAAGAGCCCAGCTTTGCAGTTGGTGTGTGTCACAGCTGTGGTCCTCTGTGCTGCAGCAGGGCTTTACATAGGCACTTTGGCTCATAGTTGCTATTTGCAGATGATAGGAATATAAACATGTGCCTGTTTGGGGACTAACCCATGATTCAGCATAAATGTGGGGTTTTTTTGCATGGGCCAAACTACAGGCAGTAGAAGCACATCAAATTAGTATTGTTGAGTTTTACTGACATTCAGTAAAACTAAAACCATAAAGGGGAATCCTTCCGCATTGGGGCCTAAGGGTTCTAAAAGTTGTACCCAGGTCTGTTGCTGAAGGAATAAAATAATTAGAACTCAAATACTGCTTCGTTATCTGAAGAAGTTTCTCCTGTTCATGAGCCACAGTTATTCATTAGAATGTGACCATAAAGCCATAATTGAGCAGCTTTGCATTTATTTGAGATAGCTACGATCATGGCAGGAATAAGACAAGCTGTTTTCCAAGTGAGCAGTGAGTGTCACATAGACTTTTTTGGAATCAGTAGTATATGAAGGGGCTGTGAGATTCCACTGCACCTTTTAGGGATAAGATGAGCATGGAATCACAAGAAATGCTGTCCAAGTTTCCACTCTGCAATGAGTGATATCTGTGTTTTGAAGAACTGGGAGAGAGAGGGCACTGAAGAAGACATGATTAATTATTTTAAAGTTCATACTGAGCTGTAGCCATTTAATTTAATATAAAGCATTTTGGTTTTCTCCAGGAATCTATTTTTGCTTGTAGTATAATTATTTTAAGGATTTACCATAATATTGCTATGATGGACAGATGTTTATCTTTGTTCCTATGCCTTTGAAAGGAAAAAAAGCTGAACTTCGAACAAGTGCAGTACAGTTAAATAAACCAGCAGGTCTAGGTTGATTCTTCATAACTTTAAATATCTAAAGCAATAGAGTTATGAAAATATTCCTAAATGATGTTGCCAGACAGCAGAGTATTATCTGTGCTGTTTTCTGTATGCAGCACTGTTCATTGCTATGCAACAAATCACAAAGGTCAGCAGACCCTGACCCTGAAAAGCAGCTGTGTTATAGCAGTCACTGGAAAACACCAGTCCTTGCACATAAAATTGCTTCAAGCAAGAACATCTTTCCCAGAAAAACTAAGGTCTGCATGCTGGATTGTGCTTTTCCTCTGAACAGCTAGAGGTAAGTAAAGCCCTTATGGAAAGAGCAGCATGCATGTCCACCTAGGACATTTTCAGAACTGTCACAAGTTTCTATACACACATCCATACACATAAATATGCTCAGGCTTAATAAGGGGGCACTTTAATAGCACCAAGAGCAGCTTCTCCAGCTGCAACTAACACTAGTCAGAGTCTTCTTTCCCTGCTGCCCCTTACCCCAGCTCTGGAGATAACTACTCTTGGAGCACTCTGAAGACATCCACTGCTGCAGCTGTGAACTGCTCTCTGAGCTGCCTCCCCAGCTCTGAATTTGAGCAGCAAATTGAGCAATGCAGCATAGTCTCCTTTGCTGTGCTCCCACCTCCTCTGGCTGGTATGCCCATGACAAGCCTCCCTCTTGTGCTCTCCTTCCTCCTCTCTCAGGTATTTCCAGGTTGCTCCTGAATTGGCAGAGTTACTTATTGCTGAGAGGGCACTTGTTTAAGATTTTTAAGTCACCACTGCAGACTTTCAGGTCATTGGCATTTCTCACTCCAGTGCCATGAGCTCTCTAATATCAGGCAGCACTACAGCTTGACTTTTCACCTCTGTGTAACTACATTGAAGAATTTAAACCCATATTTAGATGCCTGAGTAAGAAGACAGATGTCAAGAGCTGGGATGCTCCCTCACAACACATGAAGTTTGCCACTCTTCATGACTTTCTGTGCTCCAAGGGAGGGGTTCCCAATCCTTCTTTTCCTTTGAAAAAAGTGAAAGATAGTTCACAGTCTTGCTGCTTGAAATAGGACACTAAAGACACACTACAGCTGGGGAAGATGAAGAACTGGCCAAGAGGGGATATATTAACCATCCATTTCCTATCTTGCTGAATGGGGGTTGATGAGCTAGACCGCAGCATTTAAAAAAAATGGTTCCTAAATGTTACTTATTTTCTCCCCACTTCCTGCTGCATGGGGACTGATACCATGGAGTTCCAGCTGGCTGCTCTTTTCTTCCCAGGAGAATTCACGTATTTGTTTACGTAACGTAATGAGATGCAAAAGCAAGTAGGGAAGAGGAGAGATGCAGGTCCTCAGCAGAAATGCTCTGTTTACTTCCCACTTGTTCTTCACTCCTTTTCCATCCTTTGCTTTCCTCCTTTCTGGGCACACCTACAGGGCCTGTAGCCCTTGATGTCTGAACCAGATTCTCCCATAATCCTTGACAGTAGCATTCCAGACTAGGATTAGGTAGGACTTCAAGCTGCCCTGAGCCAAGCAGACCTGGCAGAAGATGGAGCTGCAGATGGGCACGGAAGAGAAACTCAACTCCTCCCTGGTGGGGAGCCCTCACAGCTCCCTCCAGCTGGGCCTCATCCACACTTTGGCCACAGGCTTCTGCTGTTGGTGGAGAGCAGGACTTGTCTGGTGAGTGGGACAGAAAGACACCAGCCTGGACAGAAAGAGCATGGAAATGGGAGAATCAGAAGAGCTGGGAAGGCTCTGCTGGCTCCAGTGCCAGCTTTGCCCTCAGAGATGGTGGCTTCTTTGATGTCTCTTCACCCTTTATGGACACAGCCTCCAGCTAGAGACACTGGAAAGCTGGCAGCTGTTGTGGTCTTCTCTCCACTGGGAACAGGCTGAAACTGTTTTTCTTCACGGCTGTTTTATGAGGAGTGGGAAGAGAGCACCCGGACAGAACACTAGGATGAACTTTACAAATGTGTCTCCCTTTGACAAAATGTTTGAGCTTTGCCAGTTCCTTTATGTTCTCTCCCACTGGCTGAGGACAGCCTTGTCCTGAATAGGGAAATGGGAACAGTGCAAGAGCACAGATGTCTGACATCTTCCTGTCTTCTGGCTCAGAGAGAGGGAGATTAATAAAAGCTGCCAGAGAAATGCCTTGGAATAACCCCTTTCTGGTAGGAGACACAGTATCCTGGAAACACCCATCATTTGGCAGGGATACTCACTTCATTCCTTAGCTACACAAGCAAATTTCTTTAACTCTTCTCAAGATCATTTTTGGACTGGATTGCAAGTGTTTTATGTTAGAACAAAAACAAACAAACAAAAATACCGAACAAACAAACAAACAAAACAAAACAAAACAAAACAAAAACAAAAACAAAAAAAAAAAAAAAAACCAACAAAAAAACCCCAAAAAACCCACTTTGTTTTTTTCTGTTTTACATATGTGGCATTTCCTAAAAGGAACAAAATGTTGAAACAATGAAATATTTTCCTTTTTTACAGCCCTATCTTTCATTAAGAGACAGTTTGCCTAACATCTCTTCTTCTTGTTAAAATGATGGATGGGGCTGAACAGGACTTACAGGATCCAGTGAGGTGCCATTTGCGTCACCAGCAACAATGGTCATCAGGGAATGATCTACCATTTCAATTGTTTCAAAGAGAGATGAAGAGGAAAATGGAGCAGGCTGAGATTTATTACAGTGGATGGAACAGACTTTGAAGTTAGACAAATGGAAATTTGGATTATTTGCAGGAGCAGATCCTATGTTGAGTTAGGCAGGGCCCTGGTTTTGGAGGAAACATCACGAGCATACTCAGACTTGAAACCTCCAAGAACCACAGCTGGAGGCTGCCTTAGCAATCTAGAAAGTGATGCATCAGTGATGAACCAGAGAACGGAGTTCATCATCACTGCCCTGCTCAACAAGCTGGGCCAAGCTCTCCCCTGGATGTCATTCCATTATAGTTGCTGGAGAGACACTGGAAGGGGCTTCAGAATATCAGGTGAAACTTTGGTCTTCTACAAATCAGCTTCCATTTTGCTGCAGAAGGCTTTCTTTTGCACACTTGATAACACCACAACTAACAAAAGGCCAGCCATCAGATTTACTGCCTAAACAGTGATCTCACCCACAGAGATTTTTACATAGCCTCTTACTCTTCCCAAGTCCTAACCTGAAAGCCCTGAAGGACCTGCACTGTCACTTTCCCATCCTCTCCCAGGGAAATCAACCTGGATGAAAAGTGACAAGTATACACAAGTTCTGTGAACTCTTAGGAACACTTCTGAAAGCTGAGCTAAGGAGAATGAGCAACAAAATCCCCGTGTTACTGGAAGTGGTAAGTGTCCTAGGAAGCCTCCTTGAAATTCTTGAGACACACATCAGCAATTCTCTCTCTGCTCATCCTCACTGAAATTTCTAAATTGTCAGTGTTTTAATGTTCCCTCCATGCCATTTTCTCACCTCCAGTTCATCAAGCTCATGGACAGTTCTGCTCATGGAGAAACCTGTAGTAATTCCACAGTAGCAAAAATACTGAATCTGATAGGAGTGCAATCAGACCATGAGGATTTAGTAGCAAATTTTTGCAGGGAAAGAGAGAATTGGGGGTTGGGGCTGTTCTAAAATAAATTGTTTGACCAAACACTTGTTAAATTCTTTCCTCCTAATTCCTTTCTGAACATAGTTATTTGTCCCAGTAGTTAGATTCACACTCTTTTATGTCCAAGCTAATTTCGTTCACAAGATTAATCAGCAGCTGGAGGCAGGTGATATCATGGACTTTGACATTAGATTATCAACAAATATTAAATTTGTCTCTTTTATTTTTTTTTTTAACAGCTGCAGTGATGGCTTTGCTGGCTGGTGGCCAGCTGAATCTCTCCACAGAAATGTAAAACTCCTTGCCTCAGTTTTCCCATATTCCCAACTTGTTTGCTCTCTGATGGAAAACTTGACTTCCAAGGCAAGATGCTTAGTAGCACCTACAGTTGCAATGCATCCAAGAAAAATACATTGCAAGGAGCAGGGGAGTCTTTATAGCCCTGACAAAAAAAAATGTTCGTTCCTTTATCCTTTAGAGGGAAAGTAGAGCTGGAGCAGCTTCTGTGTCCTAAGGTAATTGAACAAATAGATTTTCATTTCAAATGGAAGATGGATGGAAGAAGGTTGGAGTCCCTCAGAGGCAAGCTGTCAATATGAACACACATTTCAATTGCATTTACAAGGAAATAAAATGTATCTCAGCTTTTGGACATCCAGAAAAAGGATGATGACCCTTGCAGGAAGAGTGCAGGACAATTTTCTGTTGATGAAATTTGCCTGGCAGTTATTAAGAGATATCATCTACCAGGTTCATCAGAGACAGATAATGCCTGAAGTCAGTACTGCACTTCATTCTCTGTTAAAAATCTGATTAATGACACTCATATTTTTCTCCCTCAAAACTATACTCTCCCACTCTTAATGCTTAAATGACTCTCAGAGAGGTCTTTTTTTTTTTCCCTCAAGCTTGGTGTGAATGGTACCGTTTGCCTGGTAAAAGAAGGTGTAAAAAGGGAGAGTTGAATTATCTAAAAACTTCGGGGGTTTGTCAAGTTCTCTCTCAAACAAGGTACTGGTTTAAAAAGCCCACACCTGGTCTAAGCTGCTCTCAATGATAAATTCTGTCTTTGGGAAGGTAGTCTTTTGGGTTGGTTTTGGAGTAATTTTCATTTTCAAAGTGTGCATAACACAATTGTGAACATAAATGTTGATGAGTTGTGGTTGATTTAGTTTAATTGAGACATTAGCTGTATTGCAGGCAAATGGATCTGGAATAGCTGCTAGTTTTCCAAATCATTACAGAAGGATGAGATTACAGTCAAATATTTTATGTTAATATGCCTAAGCACTTAAAATTATGGAAGCTTTTTCACCAATAAGTACAAAATTATTGCAGCAATTCTGAGTATCAGCAGGGTTTGAGAGCCTTTCATTAATTTTGCTTACATTTGAAATAATCACAATGTTTTCAGAATAATAAACCAGATCAATCCCTGGGAAGACTCACTTAAAGTGGATTACATCCCACCTGAAATAAGTTTTGGCTCTTTCTCCATCACTTAGATAATCTACTAAAATCCCCAAAAGGGTAACAATTCAAGCTGGAAACACAAATTAGAGTCTGCATATATTACCCTATTATGTCCAAAGAAAAATACCTATTGATTTGAATAGGCTACAGATCAGGTCTTATACTGTACACCTAAATTAAGACTTCATCTATCTCTGGGAAAGAAACTTAGCAAGTTTTCTCTTCCAGAATTCAGTTCAAAATCCCTTTTGTTTCTGAGGAAGTACCTTTTTCCACATTTCCTATTTTCACTTGTACTATTCAAAGGTCGAAAGCAAGGATTTACATACAAGGTGCTAAATAATCTGCTGAATTCAAATCAGTTTCCACTGGGTAGATATAATTTTTTCCATCCACATTTAAGGTAAGCACACTGGACCAGCCTTTCTTTAACAAGCTAATGCAATATAAAGAGGATGAATGAATAGGTGACTCTGTGCAGATGGAAGAGCTCTGAGCATTTGGCAGTGAGGAGACCAGTCCTGCCCTTGGCACAAGTCAGAAAATGGAGGGCAACAGCAGTGACAGTGATGTCCAAGACAGTGCAGGGAAGCAGCAGCAGAGAAAGCAGTAAGGGCCTTCTTGCCCACGAGCCCAAGGCAGGACCACCCCAGGGTCTCGGGATTGCAATGATGGCCCTGCCTCTTGTATTTAGAGAGGACAGAGGTAAATAGCTAAAAATAGCTAAAGCCTTTTTCCTCATTCCTGTTCTCTCATGGTTACGTTTGCATGATGAACTTCAGGAAGCCAGCACACTGGGTAGGTTACTTGTACTTGTCCAATGAGTGGCTGTTCTTTGACACAGTTACTGTCTGAGCTCTTGTAGTAATTTATCTGCAGCTGTCTTGGCTCAGCTTGGCCCTGCCACAGGTTCTCAGCCTGCATGGGGAGCCTTTGTTTCCCATCATATCCTCTCCCTGCAGGTGAACAGCAAAGTCCAGACGATTTGCTCTGTGTGTCTATCTGGGCCACGCCTTCCATGGTGCTCAGGCAGCTCAAGGAGACCCTTCTTGCTCTGTCCAAACTACCAGCTTCTATTAGCTCTGCCCATAATATTCCAGTACTTGGGCCCACATTCATTGTCCTCACACTGCTGTTAGTGTTTCATAAAACCTGTAGAGTCAGACCCAAATGCTGAAGGGAAGAGAATCACTGACTCCTACAGGCATTGAATCAATTTTTTCCTTTACTGAAAGACAAGCAGTCATGCAGAGAGGGTTGAATCTAAAGCTTGGTGGAGCATCATTGGTTTTGCTGTTTGGGTTCCTGAAGGGTAAATATCAAATAAAAGCATATGAAACCAACACTAGAAAGGGCTGGAATGAGTAGCTCCTGTCTATTTAGTTTTGAAAATGTACTTAGGCAACCTTTTATTTACAGTTAATCTTATGGGGCAGCCACTGAGACACTGCTGAAAGTTAAGAACATCACCTCAGTACCTGAAGCAGTGCTAATGAAACCACTGGGTTATTCCACAGAAGAAATGGAGAGACATAGAAACCAGATTTCTGTTTTCTATTAGCATTATTTCTTTTAGCTGGAGAACCCACAGGTAAATAGAGGAGGCCAGGAGGTGCCAGTCAGGGTACCACATGGAGAAGGGGAAGCCATGCCTAGAGGAGAAGCAGCCCCACAAGCACAGCAGTGGGGCAGTGGCTTGCAGCCTCAGCCCTGCTGCTCAAAGCCCTTTGCCCAGGCAGTGGAGCAGGAGCTTCACCTCAAAAACAACAAGTGTGCAAACATTTCTGCATAGGTGAAAGGTGCCCAGCTGAAAAAGTTCAAGTTTGGGGCACTGTTACTCCTAATATTTTCCCTTTTTCCCCTCAGGGACCAACTCCCAGAGGCAATTGGATGCAGCACTGACCTTTCAGGACTTATGAAATGCAAACACAGCTTTATTTACTTCCTGACCCTTGGCTCAAAACATCTGCAGCTTTATAAATGAAAAGCAACCACTGTGATTTAGCAACTTCTGCCTCTGCTTCATTTTGCCAGAAGACAGAGGCCACGCTGTGATATGATCATGGGTGTTGTGGTGACATTTGAGAAATATCAGTTGGGCTCCCCAGGCAGCTGGCACCACTGCTTTTCATCTTGCATCTTGTCTGGCAGGACAAAGCCTGGCTGGTCAGGTAAAGGGCCACAGCTCGAGATTTCAGTCAAACCGAGAAAACAGATTGAAAATGGATCCTTCTTCCTCAGAAACATCTTGAGTTTCTGTTCCAGACAAGGCAGCTGAGTTGGCCACCTCAACTTCTCTTGTCCCTCCAGTATGTGATAGAAAAGCTGCTGCTGCTGTTCCTTTTGTGCCTCTATGAGAAGAAAGAGCTGATCAAGTTTTGCCAGATCAACCCTGGGACATGAGCATAGGTGCTAATTTTTTTGAGGAGAGCTCTTGGCAAAACATTTCATCCCTCTCCTACCTGAAGAATCTCTGGAAATTTGTTGGAAGCAATTGGTTCCAGTCAATTTGGTGGCGTGATGCTGGAAACTACACAGTGGTTGCTGAAGGATTCGTCAAAATAAAGGACTTCTGCAAATATTTGAAACTGAGTCCACGCAAATGTTCATTTGTCAACCCAATCGTCATGCATCCAGCAAAATGGAAAGGAATTCTCTAGTATCTGCCTCACCTGACAAACTCCAAACACTAGCAGCAGCAGGTTGTGCTTTTGGCAAGGTAAATCAGTTCCTTTGCACGTGAAAGGACTCTCAGGATGTCTGGTAGGACAGATGTAGGTACATATACAGTAAGCCTTTACAAGGTAGGAGGTAAGGATAGTAGGGAATGTCCTGATTTTGTTTCTCAGGTTATTCTCAGCAAGTTTTGATGCAGTATTTCTTAGCAGCAGAAACACTGAAAAAAAAGGTTTTGGTTATTTCTGATTACTTACACCCAGGAAGTGGAAAGATAGTGTCATATTGTGCTTTTTTTGTACTTGATCCATATCTTGCTGTACCAAAAATTTATATTTTCTTTTGGCATCTGCTGAATGCTGACAAGATAGATGTTTGCATCATGTTAGTACCTACAAATGCATTTCACATTGAAGTGGCTGAAAACAACTAATATTTGTGTTTCTACATCAATTTTGATGCTTTGGAGAATTCTACACTTCTCTGCTCCCAAATAATAAAATCACAAGGAGGGTTATGACTTAACAGAATGGTATTGTAACATTTTATTCAGCCTCAACTTTAGAATTTAAATGCCCCTATGAGGCATTTTTAATCTCCACCTTTGTCTTTTATTAAAATCAAATTCTTAGTTATCATAGCTTTGTCTTTCTTGGTTTGAAAATGATGACAACTAACTTGTCTCCTCTGCACTTTTTTGGTACTCTTCCAGTATGACCCCTATGTCAAGAGAGATATCACCTGCCATGAACCTGTAAGTTGTGTAAAAAAACAGCACCTAATGCCCTCTCACCAGACCCAGGTTTGAAGGAAAGCTGCCTGAGGAAGTCCAGACATGCAGCCTGTGGTAGGAGCAGCTTCTGCAGAGGAGGATGATCCCTTATCACCATGACTCTCCAGACAGACTCTGGTTGGTGTCCAACTCCATCTGATACTTCACCACACAATAATAACTCTTTTCTAGTTGGCTTGGCCTGTCTCTCTAGTCTCTACACCCCAAAGGGCTGCTTTCAGGGAGATGAATTGGTTTGTCCCAGCCCAAGGCAGCCAAAGGCCCCAGGCACCAGTGGTGTGCTCAGCAAAACCCAGAAAAAGGGCAGCAAGTGGATAATCCAGGAGCTGCACCAGCAGCAAAGGCCATTCCCATAAAATACATCACTCATATTTCCTGGTGAGTCAATCCTCCTTCCTCCTCTCAGGTCAGACTAAGGGAGAGTGCATGGAACAAGTCTGGGGTTTTCCTGTGCATCCTACATTACATGGGGGTGCAATGACAGCATTGCAGCTGGCAAAGCTGCACAGCTGTCCTACAGGAGTCACACACCATCCTTCCTGTCTCCGTGGTGAGTGGATATGCTTTTATGGCACACTGGAAATGACACAGTCCAGTGCTCAGTGACTGCTGAATGCGCAACAATGGCATCAATCAGGGACTCTGGGATTTGCTAGAACAAGTGCTGTTCAGGAAGCAATTCCCTTTCCACTCCTTCCCTTCCTTTGTTCCCCTTAACCCTTCTTCTTGCTTTTCTCCCCATCTTTCCTTCTTTCCTTTCTTCTTTCCTTCTCCCCCTCCTCTTTCTCTCCCTCCTTCTGGAGAACAGCTCATACTATTGTTTATCACCATATAATATTGTTGGCCATCAGGAAACCTTGGAAACCAAAGGAAAACAGAAACCTTGTGACAAAACTCAAGTGAACAATGGCTTCAAGGGCACTCAGCTCTTGGCAGCACAAGCACCGTGGTGAGCTCAGCATCTGGCAGGACGGACCCTGAATTAGGATGACAAGAAGAATATTAGGAAAAGATGAATAAAGATGCATTTCTTTCTGGAATGAGATGGGCAATGGAACCCTGCAGGTATTCATTTAGAATTCTGTGTTGCACCATAATCCATATTCAAAAGTTTGATGTGTTTTCTCAGAACATCTGGCATAAATTGGACTGCAACTTTCAAAAAAGTCTTAGTTTTGAAGGCAGCAGAGTTAAAAATTTCTCTATTATCAATTCTTTGTCCCATCTGCCATTCTTTCTTTCACTTTTTAGCTCTTTTTTCTCCAGAGGTGAGGATTGGTCAGCTCATACAGTGGTAAGAGTCAATTTGACAGTTTGCGGACACTAATGAAGGTGTTTGGGTTCATTGCTGTATATGTTTGAGTAGCTATTCTTTATGATTCAATTTTTCTTCCATGACTCAACTTATGCTTGTTTCAGACTTCACAAGAACCATTTTACAGCAAAAAACCTCCCATCACAGTAAGTTCTTCTATAAAGGTACACTGGAGGCTGGTATAATTTGTATGCTGTTTCCACTCTTTATAGATTTCAGTGGAGATTATATCCTATTTATAGAAATCAATTGAATAGTTCAAATAAACCACCAACAGCAATAAGGGATGCTGACAACTGACCTCTTTTGGCATGTGTTTAGAGTGATTAGCTGTCCATCAACTTTGCAGTATAGCTTGGTTGAATCAAAAATTATGTTGTTAACATAGAAAGGAACTATTTCAGCAAAGTTCCTTCAGAAAGGAACTATGTCAGAAATGTTTTGACTTTACAAAAAGATCAGAATAGATCAGAACATTAGACAGAGGTCTTCCCTTTGACTAAATCTCGTGGATGTAAAACAGCTTTGAGAAGGTGCTTCTGTGAGAAATGAGAGATGTGGGTCACATCCTTTCAGATGTGGGTTTTACACTGCCTACATGACTGCTTGTGTTTGCAGAAGATGTGGCCATTACCACCAGCTATTTTATAAAGTTAATCTACTATTTAACATTTTTTTTCACTATAAGAAGAAAGGATTTTATTTGGGGTTGAGTAAAGTATGTTCCACAAACCAGAGCAACATTTTACAGTTTTTCTTGTGAATGTAAATACAACCCATATATCTCTACTATGGATCAGTTCAAACCAATTTCAGTCAAACTCTGATTTATTTGGCTCAGCTAGCCAACTCAAAATTTGTGAGTCAGAACCTCATAAACATAAGTGAAAAACATGTATGTAACATGCAGGAGTCTCTCTGCCCAAGAGTTTACTCTCCAAGTTAGGTGTCAGAAAGGTTCTTATCTCTATGAATATTTAGTAAGTCTGTGCAGGAATTGGGAAGTCAGCCTGGACTATGAGTATTCTAAATTCAGTGCCCAAGCCAGAAGCTCTTCTTTCCTTGCTGCTCAAATTTCTAACTTCCACTTTCTTTCTGCAGCAAAACTACTCTGGTTCTGGTGGTTCAGTGCTCTCAGAAGGGCTGATTCCCTTAGTGTGCACAAGGTAGCTCTTCAGAAGCCATTAGACATATTAGCTCAGCACTGGGATTAGAGTCAAACAGAGGTTCTGTGTTCAGACAGAAGCTCTAGAGCAGGAACAAGTTCAGATTTTCAAGGTCTAGGAGCACTCCCCTGCCATCACCTACTGAGTGCATCTGCTGTGGCACTGGCTGTTTTAACTGCAGCATGGGATCTGAGGGCTAGACTTGATTCAGCACTCACAAGGAATCTTCCCTGAATAAGCAGAGTAGGCGTTGAGTTTATAAGAAGTGTCACAGTGGCTGTCTGAGACAAGAAATTAAGAGGTGAAATGTTTTAACGGGTTTCTAATATAGCTGTGCTGGGTGGAAAAAGTAAATTAATCTCAAGTTGTTATGGAGCCTCCAGTATACATGTTGCAATAAACAGGGGTGTGAAAAGCTCTGAGAAAGACACAGGAGACAGAAATGCAGATTAGGGAGGAAAGCAGAGGTGGGTGAGAAATTACCTAAGTGCTGGCATGGTGTGCAGTACAGTGGGCATTGCTCATCTCCACGAAGAGCACAGCACTTTGCTCTCCCCGCCCTCCCAGGAGGGGCTGCCTCGAGACACTGCTCACTGTGGGGGGGATTATCATCTTTCCCGTGCAGATTGGAAAACCAAGGCAGGGAAAGGTCAAGACAACATTCTAGAAACTGATTTTCAGTGGCTTGATTTCTGCATGTCTAAAAGGAAACCAGTCTTGTTTCCTTAATGAAAGCCATTACTTTCTTGAACCCCATGACCTTCATGAACCTCATGATTTGCACAAGTGTGGGCTATTGTCTGCTCAGTGCACATAAAAACAAGGTCCAAGGTGTCTCAGATTCAGCAGTTGAGATGAGTACATGGGACATGTTGGTCTCTTAAATGCTACTGTAGCTCTTACAGAAAGTTACCACAATTAATGTTTCCTTTTTCTAATATAGTGAAGTAATCTTCTTTTTAAATAATATATCTGATTTGGGTGTAATTTATTACAGCTTTTGTATTCACATTGGAATACAAGCTCTCCACAAATAAAATGGAGGTATCTATGGAGTTGCATTTGCTTTTTCCTGACATTTGTATGAGTAAACTCATCTGACTTCATAGGGTAGATGAGGAAACTGCATCTTCCCTACATGCCACGAAGAACTGTAATTTTTTTCTTTTGGATAGGGGTATTGCAGCTCCCCTGACAGCACTACACCCACCCTCTGTCTTGCTGAGTTTTACACTGCCTTCAGGGACAGCACAGATGCTGGAGTTGAGCTGCTTGGTGACTGTCAGGCAACATGTCCACAGAGTGGTGGCATTCTTCTAGCGAGGATTTCAAGCATGGAAAAACTCCTGACTGAACCAAAAGGAAACCAAGCTGACTGCCTGACACAGCTCTAGATTTTCTCAGGGCCATTCTGCAGCTGGAAATGTCAGGGAATTCAGACTGCAACAGTGAGCACCAATCCAGATTCTGGTGCCACACCTCCCTTTGCTCAGGTGCTCACTTTGGCTCTACCACAGTGCATTCTCTTTTCTGCTATTTTCCCAGCTTCCATATATTAGGCCCACACTGTTTCTATTTGTGCAAACATCCAGTTCCTCATATGGCTTTAGGAAAAAAACAGTACACCTCCACAGATACCACAGACATTTTGGGAAACCTGTAGCTCGCATTCAAATGAATCTTTGTTATTTTTATTTATTTGCAATATCCTCTTCTCTGTAACTATAGATTGAATAATGACTTTTGGACAGGCTAACTTCACCGTGGTAATGTCAGATCTCTGTGATGCTCTTTCATTTCTCTCTCCTTGACTATTCTATGTCATTTTGTGAGCTGTTAAATATCAGCTATACATATGTATACATATAATGATCTCCAGGCTCTACACAGGCTTTAGGAGACAAACACAGACAGGAACAGATAATAGAGTTTATCCTGCCCCAACAATAAACTTTGGCTGTTTGTGACAGCTGCAGCATGGCTGTGTTTCATGAAGACAGTTTTTGATCAAGGATGAGTGTCTCCCATACTGCCTGCAAAGTTTTGTTGCCCTGGAAACATGTATTATTGTTATGTGGAAACATCTGTGAGATGTATGGGAACACCAAGGTGATTTGGATAAAATATAGCAAAGAAATGGCAATAAAGGTGTGCTTAACTGTGCTTACAAAAAGTTACAGATGAGAAGTATTATTCATCAGCAAAGTACAATACTGTGCAGAATTTTAAAATAATTCACTTCTGAAGTTTTTCTTTAAGCAATTGATGCTTGTCAGATGTGGAAGAAAGGAGGGAAGTTATAAAGAAGGAGACGAGGAGGTATTACTACTGTAATTTCCTTAATTTGAGATCTATGTTTAAATGCCTTTGAAAAAATAAAATAAATACTTTGTTTTTTCCTTCAACTTACAGTTTCATTGTACAAGAGGGAAAAAAAGCCTCAAGGTTTTGAAAAGCTACAGTTTGACTGTGGTTTAACTGTAGATGTGCCTTTAACCTGCTTTGATCACTAGAAAATCCCTGTATAAACTCTCTTATTTAATTTACCTTACTATGTAATAAACTCTACAGTTACTAAATAATTGAGACTCAAACTAGCTTGATCCAGTTTAACTAGGTCCATTCAAAACCTAATTTAGGGCTTGATTAAATGGTGCTAATGTAAAGTTAAATAAACTAAATGCCAGTAAGAGCTATTTTAGGAATTGCCACTCCTGTTGAAGGGTAAGGCGTTTAAAACAAACTCATTGAATTTACTTTAAAAATTACTAAGATAAACTATTTTAAGTGCTTTTGTGCAGAAAAACTTGCAGAGCTATAACAGTGGACTCTGGAAAACTGCTGCTTCACATGAGTACAAGTGAAGCACAGAAACAGAAAGCAACTAAACCTTTCACCTTTTGTAAACAAAGTTCAAAATACAACACTTTTCCCCTTGCCCCTTAGGGGAGTGAGAAATACAATTTTGCCTACATTTTCTCAGTTTTCTTGCCATTGCTGCTACAGTTGTAGCTCTAGCAGTGGGAACACTGGTCATGATACAACTGTGCCCGCAGAAACAAGCTGCGCCCAATCTGAGTCCTGACGAGTGAGGCGGAATCCAGCGAATAACGTGGCTTCAAATCAAACGTTCTTGGAGGGTCAGGAGTTTCGTAGCACGAGTCATTTCACAGATACATTCTCCACAGAGGGTTAAATGAGCAGAGAATGTATTTTGCAGGAATCTGATTATACTAAAAATTCCCAGAGAATCCCCGGGCTGGAGCTGCAGATGCCGGAGCTCATCCCGCTGCCGAGCAGAGGGATGTACGCGGCAGAGCTCTGTCCCCTAGTGGGCACAGCGAGACGCTCCTTCACAGCTTGTGCATGGGGAATCTCCTTCCAGTGAAACCGGGAAGGATTTATTGAATATG
The DNA here is from genome assembly GCA_013401135.1 of Cettia cetti. Lineage (NCBI taxonomy): Eukaryota > Metazoa > Chordata > Aves > Passeriformes > Sylviidae > Cettia > Cettia cetti. Next base: position 69,368 of record VZUI01041803.1, read on the forward strand.
AATGTATAATTCATATTCCTTACTGATGTCCCTCTCATCATGGCCACCAACAGGCCCAAATCAATTATACAGTTCACCTGAGTAGTTATGGGGAACTTGATGAGGAACTTTAATTCTCTTTTTTAGCTTGTTTTTCTTTTCCATGTGCATTTTTAAAAGACGTTAGACATTTGCTTTCCTTTTTCCCAGGACAGACCTCATTTCAATTAAAGTCATTGTCTTCAAAGAGAGCAGAGCAGTGTGAACTCAGTTTCCCAAGTCACATGAAGAGGTCTGCTGATTGCTCAGAGCCTGGGATTGCCTTGAAGGATTTCTCCCAAGATCTGAAAAGCGAGAGATACCAACAACCTTAAAGGCATAACGCTGCTTGTCAGACTGGTGCATTTGTCTCCTAAAGGGAAACTTCATCCTTTAGCAAAACTGTATAAAACTTGTACATAAGGAGGCAGGAGAAGCTGTCTGAGAAAGACAGTGGTCCAGAGAACACCATGGCAGCAGGAGTTCTGCTCCCAGGAAGGCACTGGGCACTCCCGCTGGGGCTCCTCCTTGATGGGCCTGACAAGGCTCTGTGCCTAAAAGCAAGATTTTGGTGGCATTCCATTGACTTGGATGCATCACTGACTGCTTTGTGGCTGCACACTTTACCAGATCCAATTCCTGTTCTCTTCCTAAGGCTTTGGCCTTGTCTGTTTCGAGACAATCTCATATTTAGCTTAATTCTATATCCTTTAGAAAGAAGCCATCTACACAGCTCCTGCAATGCTGTAGAGCTGGAAGGAATGGACCATGGAAGGAATGGACCAGGAGGAGATCTCAGGTCTGTGCAGCACCATGGGGGATTTGTATTGAGTGAACATTCAGACACATCTTACGAGTATCCCCTTAGCATGAGGTTGAGCTTCCAAGGGTCAGACCCACAGCCTACAGTCTAGGGGACTTTGGATCTGTACTCAGCTCTGTTTTAGACAGAAGGATATTCTACACTCTTCAGTACTGGGGCTTCAATCTGAACTGCCTGGTTACATTGGAGGCATCAGGGATACACCAATGCAGGAACACTCTTTAAAAATCCACAAAGGAGTGTGATGCCAATGCACAATTCCTGCCCACAGGTGGCACTCCATCATGAGCCCTGGCTGCTTCCTAAGCCCTCTCATGAATGAGATCTCCAGTTATGAAGGAAATGTTTGCTTTGGTATTCAGTAATGACCTTTCCTTGAGGAACTGCAGATCTATGGAGTGGAATAAACTGAGCAAGACTCCTGGAAAGTACTATCTATTCCAGAACAAAACTCCAGTGTGCTGGGCCTGACCCTATTCATATCTTCTGTGCAAGCACAAGAGGTTTTAATGTTATTGTGACAGATGGTGTCATGTCTGTTTCCATTCAAAAGCCAAGGGAGCATCTCTGTTTGGATTTGTGTCAGTAGTTCTATTTCCGGGTATTATTTGCATCTCCTGAAATAAACCAGTCACAATTTCTTGGATATATTTGGAGGACTGCAACAATTTATGAACAAAACCTCCCTGAGATTTCCTACCATAAACATCTCAGTACCGAAATGGGACACATTAGGGAAATCCCAGAGAATGTCCCTGTGTACTTCAGATCAACCACCGGCCCGGTGAGAGACACTGACCTCCCAAGTCATGAAGCTGTGATGCAGCTGGGCATGTGATTTCCTCTGCATTATCTGAGATCCTTTACGGAAAAGGATGCATAGATCTGAAAAAAAAAAAAAAAAAAAAGGCAGAAAATTTTTGATGTCTATATGATACAGCGCAAGGCTTTGCTCAAAGAGCCTGTTAACTTGCTTCAGGTCAGATGCTTCTCATGTGATGCAGCTAGGAAAAAACATGTGAAAAGGCATTCTGACTGAAAGCTGCATGGAAGTAACACTTGTGGATGGAGAGACCAAAACAACTATTTGTCTTCCTATTGCCCACTTTAGGCTACAGAAGAGGAACACCGAGCTAAGACAGATTTTTTGCCTCATGCTACAAAGGAGGCAGGCAAGATACGCATTCTAAGAAAGACAGCTGGGTTTCACATACCCATGTTCTTGTGCTTCTGTGAAGGTTAAAGTACATGAATTTTTTCCTAAAACCCTTTGCTACGTTGCACAAGACCTACACCTCTTTGCATTTGTCCATCAGGGTGAAAGCAAAAAGGGAGGATCTAGAGAGAATGTGGAAAGAAGCAAGGAATTTGTTCACCTCTAAATTTTAGTCCAGAGTAGGTACCTGTGAGCTCTTCAAGCAGCAGAGCAGCACTTTTGAGAGATACAAAACACTGCAAGTTTAGCTTCTAAAGCTGCTAATAAAGGACAACTGGGCTTGTAAAACCAGTTCCCATCAGCCTGTAGAAGAAAGAGCTTAAGATCAATTTCTCTGTTCTCCTGCACAGATCTATGGCAGGCTCAGCTGGACTGACAGCTGCCAGTGACGTGAAGAGCAGCACAGTTCAGACTGTCAATGCTTTGCCTTTGAAGTTGTAAATTTTTTTAAAACAGATAAATATTTTTACTATTATCCCAAATTTGTGTCAGATTTATGCTTCTTGTAAAAGTAAAGGAGAGTAAAATGATTGTCAACTGTGGAAAATCTCAGTACAGCCAAGATTATTACTTTCCCTAATATTAAACTTAACAAAGTAGCTGAGCATAAAATGTGTGAAGGATTAAATTAATCAGAAAAAAAATCCCATTAAAAAATCTCCAGCTGGATCAAGTGTCCAGTGAAAAAGAACTCATGAGCTCAGTGCAAAGACCAAAGGTAGACAGAGCCTTTTAGAGAAATCTGTTAGAAAGAGATAACATATGTTAGAAAGAGCTTCTGATAGTGAAGAGCTCTTGGCTAGGAAAGAACATAGCTAAGCACAGAGTTTATCAGTTTTTCTAGACTGACTTTACCTTGGCAAAGTCCAGCTGGCCATGCTGGGATAGGCAGCTCTCCAGGGCTGTGAAGAATTTTCCAGGTAACTTAGTTCTGTGTGCAGTGTTCAAAATAAGAATGACGGGTAGAAGGAAGGTGTATCACTCGTCACTGACATTGTGCATGAAATTCGGGGAAAAGAATGTGATGGCAAACTTAAGATTTGGAATCTGCAAAAGATTCCATTTTGTCCAATGATTTATAGCGAGTCAGTTCACATATTTGTACCTTGTGTCTCCTTCATTACCATCTTACCCTTCATTCCTTTTGTATACAGAGTCATCATGGGTGGCATGGAGGAAAGAGGATTGTGAATCTCTGCTGTAAATACTCCATGTCTGTGCCTGAGGTGCTTCCTGAAATGACAACAGCAGCAGAGGGAAATTGCTGTGATGAGCAAGTGCTACAGAGCTGCCAAAAATCTTAATTTCACTCGATTGCTGCTTGATAAAGCAGTGGGAACAGAGGCAGGAGTGGTTTGTGTGCTGACTGAAGAGCAGTTTTCATCTGTCTACTGGATTATCTTGCATACTATCATGATTTTTAAAAAAATTTTAAACAAAAACACTTACAAGTCAGAATATACAAACTCCCCACACCCATTGCAAATAGAGCAAAATTTTAATTTTCCTTATTCACCTCTCTGATCTATAAACTGAGCAGGCATCAGACAATTCGGGCAGAACTATTCTTTGGCCATTTCCTCTGGTTTCTCTGCTTACTCCTCCACACTTCTTATTATTTATTATACCTTTTATTTCCATCAGGATCTGCATGCTTGCATATAATTTTATTTACTGAAGGGATAAGTTATTAAGCATTTAAGCCTTCCAATACTTGAAAGGAGTCTACAAGAAAGGTAGAAATGGACTTTTTACGAGCGCATTTAGTGACAAGGGGGAATGGAGTCAGACTGTAAGAGAGTAGGTTTCGATTATATATTAGATATTAGGAGGAAGTTCCGTACTTTGAGGGTGATGAGGCTCTGGCACAGGTTGCTCAGAGAAGCTGTGGATGCCCCATCCCCAGAAAGTGTTCAAGAACATGTTGGACGGGACTTAGAGCAACGTGGTTAAATGGAAGGCTCCAAGCCATGTAAGGGGTTGGAACTGGATGACCTTCACGGCCCCTTCCAACTCCAGCCATCCCGGGACTCCGCCTGAGCGATGCTCGGGCACCGCCCGCCCCCGCCCCACCATGGCGGCGCCACCGCGCCCAGCCGCCACCGGGCACCGGGAGGGAGGGGACAGCCGCCTTCCTATTGGCCGAGCCTCTTCCCGTTCTTCTCTTCTATTGGAGGAGAGTGGCACGTAGGCGGGGACACGCGCTGAAGGACGGCTGCGGCTGCCAATGGGCGGGCGCGGCCGTCCCTCCCGGCCGGCACTGGGGCGGGAGCCAATGGGAGTGGCGGGGGCCGCGTGCGGTGCCGGGAGCAGGTAAACAGCGGGGCGGCCGGGGCGCGGGACCGGGCTGCGGGATCGGCATCGGGATCTTCTGCCGGCGGGGTGCTGCGGGCTATGGATGGGGCGGGACGGGGAGGGACGGGCCTGGCCAGCCGCCGGCAATGCGCGGGGTCTCGGGGTCGCCGCGCTCCCAGAGCTGCCTGTGTCTCTGTGTGTAGATACGTACATATGTATGTTCTTATATAGGTGCATGTTATATATATATATATAAGTATTTCCATTTGTGTTCGTACGTGTGTTAAAATACCTGTATACCCGTTTCTCCTGGGCGGTAGCGGCGTACCCCGATTTTCGTTTGGAAGCGCCTCTGGCACACCTTCAGGGCAGCCAGATTTTTTTTAAGCTTTCAAAAGGGCAGCTGGGAGCAAGAACATCTGCATGGGAGCAGGGTCTCCTCTGGCCTCCTGCAAAATCTCTGCCTGGCGGGGGTGGGGCTTCTATTGGTTTTTTCCCCCCTCTTTTATTTAGTGTTTGTTGTCTGTGTCTCCGGCCAGGCTGGCCACGCACTTGGGTGCACAGGGAAGCAGTCCCAGCCCCGCTGTGTCCCTGTGTCCCCTTGGGGCCCAGGGGAAAGCAGCCACTCGGCTAGGACACAGGAACTCAGCCCCACCACAGGTGTCCTTGGGTGTCCACGAAGTGTCACCTCCAGCCCTGCTGGCTCTGATGTCCTCAGCAGGGCTGGGACCAATGCGAGTTGCTGCTCCCGCATGTGAAGTGTGAGCCGGGCTTTGAGGTTTTACCTGTGTGAGTAGTTCTGCAGGGCTGTGGTGCCTTATGCTATGACAAGGAGTTAGTTGATAGAGTATTTGGACTCAGTACTGGCAAAATAATCCTTCTGACCCTCTCTGGGAGGGTCTGATTTCAGCTCTGCCGGCAGAATCGCCCTTTGGGGCTACATCTTGTGCCTTTCTTGTGGGGCAAGAGAAAGCAGTGCTAATTCAGCCAGAATGTAAAAAGAAAGCTACAAATCTTTACAACTTCCCATAGCATCTGGTGTTTTGTTATTTTTGTGTTCTGGGGCTGAAAGTGAGTGGTATTTGCACACTGAGATGATGTGTTCTAAGTCTTCTGTCATTTTAGCAGCATGCCCATTCTGACTTTATTTATTGGCAAGAACATGGAAATCTTTCCTCCTAATTTTGGCCCCACCACTTTTGATTTCTTACAAGTTTTTTCCTTCTCATCATATTTACCAACAGCAGTGGTTGCTGCAGCCAAAACTTAGGAGAAATCAGGCTGTCAGTATCATCCCAAAGTTTTCTCTTGTTCCAAATATAGCAAAGAAAATACATTTCTCTTCATCTAATTGCCATCAAAGAGAACAATATGGATAAGGAATTTTAACTCTCAAGTGGATAATTAAGTATTCTGCCAGGCTATAGCAGCTATTCTGTGCTGTATATTGTGCTGGTATTATTTGTCATGGATGAAACGTAAAGCGAAGGATTTAGATTGTTTGGAGCATGAAAATGCTGCAAGAAAAAGGGAGACTGAGGCTAGATCTTAATGTTAGTGAACTGGCCCAGTTTAATCAAAATCCATAAAGCTGTTTTTTCACAGTTGAGGAAGGAGGTCTCTTGCATGAAGGACATCTGGAAAGAGAATCTTGCTTCCCTTCAGGATTCACAAGACTGCTGTTGAGCAGGAGTAATTGTATTCCCACCGCAGCTCCTCCAAGAAGCACTTACTAGTGGCCTAGTTTTTGTCCCTTTTCATTTTTGCTGTAGTTTTGAGAGTTGGGTCATTTTGCTCTTAAGCATTGTATGATTTTTTTGAATGGGACCTGATGGTTTGAGAGGCAGAGAGGAGAACCTTGCCTGGTATAACCTAATGCTTCGGTTTGATAATGGTCTGGCACATTGTTTAATGTATTTGGTAGATCATGCTCTAAAGCTTTCTGTGGATACAGATACAACTTACATTTATCTCAGTGCTCCATGTTTTCCATTCCTGAGCTGTCCTTCCCCATTTTTCAGCTCAGCCTAGGAAAACAGTCAATATGCACAGACATATTTGCTGTCATGAGCAGGAGTAGGAAAGAAGGCTCCCTTGCTTTCCATTATGGTATATGCAGCATCCTTTTGGCAGGCAGAAATCATTTCCACAAGGCCCTTTCCCTTAGTTTAAATAATGAAATGAGACCAGGAAACAGTGTGGCTTTGTAACACCCCTGTCTTAGCTGCCTGGTGGTCTGTGGCTCCTTTTTTTTTTTTTTTGTCAAACAAGTCCCCAACTCTCTGTTCTTCCCCTCTGCTCAGCCCAAAGGGTGCTGTCGTGCTGGGCACGTGTGTGAGAGTGACCAGGCTGGTCCTTCCTCCCCTGGAGGACAGATTGCTCAAACCACAGCTCTCTCTGGCAGCCAGCAACAGCCTTGGTGCCAGTTCAAAGTGCACCTCTGATGAATAAATAGTGGCATTAGACAAAATCCCTGCTGGATCTGTGGTGGGGAAGAGGGCCCCAGTAAACCATATGTTCTAGGCCCCTGCTTAGGTAAGAGCCACAAAGCCACACTGCCAAGGGTTTTGCAGACCTGAGGTGAGAGTGGGCTGCTTGTCTTGTGCCAAGCAGAGGGCTTGTCACCTTAAGGCTCAGTCCCACTGGAAGGGGGAGTGCACAGTGCTCGGTATTCCTGGTGTGGGCACTTCCACTGGGGCTGCTCCCATAGCCACTCTCGGGCCAGCCCTGCTGGGCCCTGGCTCTGTGACAGCAAAGGGAAACTGGTGCCTCACTGTCTTTTCAAGAGCAGCACACAGCTGATGAGCACCTGGTGTTGGCACCACAGCGTTGGAGGGTGGTTGAGACAACCCCTTTGGCAGGACTGTTTAGATCAATCTAAGGCCACTGTGACTTTGGTGTCTGCCATAGGAGCTCCTGTAAAGTCTTGGATTCTATGGGTGTGTTTGTGTCAACCCTCACTGGAACCACGGCTGTGTACACAAGGGACAGTGAAGCTGTGTTCAGGTCTCAATCTGCTTGCTGACCAGAGCTATCATGGCACCTTTGCATGCCCATATACTTACTGGGAGAGCAGAGTAGAAAATGTCCTTAAAATTTGCTGTATTTCAACATGAGTTTATTTCTTCCCATGTAACTGTGAAGGTTAGTAATTGGCACAGTGGTTTTGTTATTGGTTTAATTCCTTCAGTGGGCATAACTAGGGTATTAAAAGTAGGCTAACTGGCTGTCCCTTCAAAGTCCTCTGCAGAATTGCTCTCTTTATGTAGCAAAAATGATTTCTTAATTAATGTGAAAAAGTTCTTCAGTATTTTCATTGGGTTGTTGAAGCCTAAATATTGGTCCCAAACTATCAGTGCGTAAAGCTTTATTTATTTCTTCCCTGGTCTCTGACATGAACAGAAGGTTTTGAGAGTTGTTTAAATTCCATAGGTCACAGATCCTGTGGCATGCATAAATTACCCTGTTCCTCATCCAGAAGTATGTCATGATTGAATGACTTTATGTATCCGACTTCTTTAACCCCTAAATTCTATAACTGGAGCAGAATCTAGTGTCCCAGCTGTAAATTGTGAGTCCTCATGTGCTCAGTTAAAAGAGTATGTAAGCATCCAGAGAGGAGATCTTGGTCTCTGTAAGAAATAAGTGCACAAGTGTTAAGCAGCTCACTCATAAGAACATGGGATTACTATGAAGCTGACAGGCCTGGTGTGAGGGTAAGCCTTGCTTCTGTTTCCCATAACTGTATCAATTTTATCACCAAAGGAGGAACAAAATGATATGAAAAAGCAAGGGAAGCCAGGGGAGGAGCAGATGTCTGAAAAATATTTCACTTGGGTGGATAGAATTGATGTTCTAAAATTTCTTGAAGGTGCAGATGTGTTGAGGAGGCTGTGAAAGAAAGGGCGGTCTCCTACTCCTCCCTCTTTCCTTCCTCCAAAGTGAATTTCAGTTTCTTTAGTGAGAAGAAAGAACATCTCACAGATCTTCAAAGTATTCACTCTGATGTCAGGGCGTGCTGGTTGGGCTGTGAATGATTCAGATTTAAGTGACTGTGTCCAAATCACGTGGCTTTTTCAGCTTCCTCTTCTATTTCCTGAGACACAGGAGCTTGGGTAAGGTTCTGGAGAGGAGAGTTGTTCTGGTAAATATAATTGTTTACAATGCATTAGAGGTATGGTTTTGCTTGTAGATAAGGGGCTGAGTATCAGAAAGTGATTAATTACCTGCTTTGTTAAGCTGACTTAATAAATGCTAAAAAGAATTTTCCTATTAGTTGCACTTCTAAGTTCCTGAAATCCCGATGTTAAGGCTGTTTTGTGGTATTCAGGGCAGTGCACCTTCTCCCTCTTGTGTCTAGAAAGAGGAGCTGTTCCTTTCCTTTCTGCACTCTGTCACCACCTTGCCTGTTTTTCTGCATAGCAGTAGGTGAAAAGAGGCCAAGCATTTCTAGCCCCCACATTTATTCTCTGTGTTTTTGCCCATCCAAGTAGTTTTGCTTTTAATCCCAAGACAACATAAGGAAAAACCCACAAGTGGCTCTCCTAAGGAGACAGGACATTTCCTTGCTATGCAAACCCCTTCATCAGCAAAGAGAAGCACTGCTAATAAAATTCATCTGGTTAATAAACAGTCATAAGACAGCATGCAGCTCCTGATTAGTGGCTTATGTAAAGCTGAGGCTCCAGGTTACTAAGAAACTTCTGCTCCTTGCTGATGCTCGCAGGAGTGTTGTGTAAGAGCTGAGCTCCCTGAGCTTTCTGACAGGCAGCCAGTGTGTGAGGTGAAGCTGTGTCTGGCCCCTGCCAAACAAACACTGAGTGCTGAGAGACGTCCTTTGTGGAAGGTAAGGTGTACTGATGGGAGAGGGGAAATAGAGGCAGTAAGTGTGAAAGCTGTAGTAAAGTAAGTTTCTTTAGGGCTTCATTTTGCTGATATCTGTGCCTGCAGCAATCCCAGCGACTTCAGCTGAACAGATTGTCAGGCCTGGGTGAGGGCAGGATAAATCTGCTGTTGAGAGAAGATAAAGCTACATGGTGTGCTGGAGCCTCCCTGATGAAATCTGCTGAATCCTCTAAAGACTTTCAGTTATTTGCAGTGTGGTGTTCACTGTTTTCTTCCCCTCTGCTCTGCTTGTCCCCAGACTTGAGTAGTGCTTGGCTGTGCCCTCCTGACTGCTCCCCTGGAAAGCGGCGATGATCACGTTCATGAACAACTCGGACAGCGAGGAGGAGCCCTGCAATGAGAGAACATCCCTGATGTCTGCAGAGAGCCCTCCAGTACCCTCCTACCAGGATGGCCTGCAAGCCTCGGAAGCAGGGGAAGCACAGGCACACAGGGTGGGTCCCTCACGGGGAGCGAGGACGTGGGCTGTGGTGACAGTAGTCCTGCTACCCCTCAATTCCTCCTACCAGACTGGCTTCTAGGATTGGCTTTGGTGTTTCCCTGGTGTCACTCTCAGCCAGCAACAGCACTGCCTGTTGCCATTTCCTCCACTCTGACTTTTTCCCCATTTTTATCTCCATATATACTCCTCCCTTTTCCTTCCTTTTGGTAAAGATACAAGCTTTTAATCAGGACCTGACGCACATATGACTGTTGAAGGACATCCTTTTTAGCCTTCTTGTTTTGCCAGGTACCCTTTGTCTGCTCTGGTCAGATGCAGCTAATGTTAGAACAGAGTCTAGTTCAGCTGCCAGCAAAGCAGCAGGATAAAGCAAGCACAGCATTGTTGGGGGAGGAGGAACATGTCAAGCTTATGTCACCTCAGATGACATTTTTTCTGTCTAGTTCTGGGCATCTTGCCCTTCATGTTCATGTGTATATTTGCATTTAAAGAGGTCCTTAGATACTCACGGAATTGGTTTAAGAATTCTGTTGCAACCTGTTTGCAATAGAATTTAATGGAATTTCTAATTTTATTGTTCAATTGGTACCTTTCTATTAGGACTCAGCTGCTATGCTGTGGTGGCCTACAGCAGCCTCGTGAGATATGATGGAATCAAGCTTTGAACACAAAGAAAAGAAGCATCTTACACATTTGCTAATATTTCTTTTCAGAAGAGGCGAGCAGGCAGCAGCTGTGGCCCAAACAATATCACTGGTGGAGAAACATCTGGCTCAGGTGTTCCAGTGAGAGAAGGCATCCTGGAAAATGAAGAAGAGGAACTGACTCTGAAATATGGAGCAAAGCATGTAATCATGCTCTTTGTGCCTGTCACCCTTTGTATGATTGTTGTCGTCGCCACCATAAAGTCAGTGCGCTTCTATACGGAGAAAAACGGGCAGCTGTAAGTGGGGTCTGCAAACAGCCTGAGTATGTGGGACCCCCTGCTCCACACACATGCTCTGTGCATGCAGAGAGCTTCCTTGGCAGGCTGGGAGAAGCTTTACACGGGTAAAGGTGGCTGTAGAAACATACAGAGAGCTTACTAAAGTACGCTGTGCTCACCTGTGTAAGTTTTTCCCATGCCTGCATTACACTGATGTGTTAGCACTGTCATTTAGGGTGCCCTGAGTGAGGCCTGTGAGCAGCATAATAATGAAGCTGCTTCCTTCTGCAGCATAAAAGGCCCAGGCTGAACTCCTAGGCTGTTCACTCACTAGCTGGCAGCAATTAGGGAATAGCATGTTCATTTGGATGAGTGTCTCATTTCCTGGTGATATTTCTGGTTCCTAAAGACTCATGGTGTGGATACGTAATCCATCCAGCTCCTGCTGACAGTGCCTGGCTCCTGGGGCTTTAACTGTGCTTCATATATGGGGTGGAGCAAGGGGGACTGTGGTCCTTTGAACTGCACCGATGGAAACAAAATGGGGGAAGGGGTGTAGGGTGGTCAAAAGGGATAAAAGAGTCCAAGACTCTCCTACCAAGTGTGGAAAGAAAGGATGTCCCCTGTTTCAGAACAGCACCTGAGAAGTATCCTTGTAATTATCATGGAGAGGTTCCAGAGCATGCAGTGAAAATTCATGGCCCGCAGAGCATTTACTAAAATAAAGTCATTAATACTCTAGGTCTTTTTGCTTAGAGCTCTGCCAGGCACAGCTGCTTTGTAAGAATGTGCTTTTGATAGAGACTACTAATCTTTAGTTGATAATTAACTTGAGCCCAGCCCCTTCAGAGGCTACATCTCGTGTTTGCTGTCCTTGGCAGTCCTACCTCCCTTTCTTTCCCACACACAGAGAGGTCTGGTTTTATCTGGGACAGATGGCTAGAAGAGAATATCTATACTTTATATGGCTTTTGCTTTATCCTGCAGGATCTACACCCCTTTCAGTGAGGACACCCCATCTGTGGGCCAGCGTCTCTTGAACTCTGTGTTGAACACCATTGTAATGATCAGTGTCATCATTGTAATGACTGTGTTCCTGGTGCTGCTCTATAAATATCGCTGCTACAAGGTAAAGCATTCATGCCAGAGCCTTTTCCACCTCTGTGCTGTGAGCTTGGCATCAAACAGGCCTTGCATGGCACTGAGAAACACAGGTGCTGCACAGGCTCATCCTCATCTTGGGCACAGCAGGGATCATTGTGCAGGAGTCAGCAGTGATGGAGATGTGGCTCTGAAAGGGCTTTGCTATTGTTTTGTTGCTAATGGCAGGCCCTTAAAAACAAGGTCTGCTACTTTGTGTAAGTGAGGTATGAGTTTTCTGCATTTGATCCAAATGTTTTGCCATTTGTACTTACGGACTAAGTTGTACCATTTACTGTGAATGTCTTCTCTTAAGACATTTCAGACAAGCTTTGTGGGAACTGGTCTTATTCCTGCCTGTGGAATAAAGCACAAGGTAGAAGAGCACAAGGCTTGAAGGGAAGGGCACATTCAGGTTCTGTGGGGCTCAGAGAGTTCTTATATGTGGTACCAGCCCAGCATTTGAGCTCTATCCATTCCTGCTTTTTAAACTTGTCCTAAAGACAGAGTTTATTTTACAGCCTTAGGCAAACCCTCCTCCTTCCTAGCAAACAGAAAGAATGTGCTCACTTGTATGAGCTAGCAGCCAGTATGGATACCCATGAAAATGCTTAGGCCAGAGACTGAAAAAAACCCAAACCAACTAAAACCCTAAGCGACAGAATAAAAAATGAAAGTGGGAGAACTGGGAGGAACTGGCTGTCCCTCCTCCTTCACTGACCATATGGAAGGCAGGGTCTTTTGACGCTGGAAGAGGAGTGCAGAAGGAGACCACTGGGCTGCAGTTCTGTGACCTGTGCAGGGGTTACAGCCCCTACAATCACCGTCTCTTCTTGCCCTTGACAGTTCATCCATGGCTGGCTGATCCTGTCCTCCTTGATGCTGCTTTTCCTCTTTACCTACATATACCTCGGGTAAGTGGGAATGGTGCAGTTAACCTGGCAGTTCAGAGCTCCTGCACCTCTTTGCTGAGAATTCCCACTTGGAACAAGAAAAGGAATGTCTCCTCTTCTCCAAATGTCTACATAAGTGTTGTTAGAAGAAGATAGGTTTCTTTTTTAAAAAGTGGAAAAGAATATCTTTAACAGTCAATGCTCAATTTTACAAAAATTGCTGGGAAATGATACCATGAACATGGAATGAACGGGCTGAATCTTGTGGTACAGAGGCCCTGGATTATACATGGAGAAGCAGGGGGAAAAGCACTTTACCTGCTGAGTTACTTCTATGCCTTTTTTCTTAGACAACAGTGTTTCAAGCTTATTCCTTTAGCTCCCAGCTGCAGTGAAAGGAAACTTTTAACTTGTGGGTGACATTTGTTAAGACATTTTCATTTTTAACTGTGAGCATATTGCACCTGATGGGATGACACTGACAGGATTTCTTTGCTGTAGACAGTCATGTAGCCAGAGGCCTGTGCTCATTTAAGACTTGAAATCCTGCCTGCCCAAACCCTTGGAATTGCTGTTGAACTGAGGACTAAGGCAGTGTGTTGCTGGTCTGTAACACAGCACATCTATCTCATGCAAGAGGAACAGAGCTCAGAGCAGCAAGTAGCCAAATGGCAGGTTCCCCTTTCATGATGAGAGTTGCTCTATTCTGCTTCCTCCTGGTGTAGTTGGGGGCTTTTTTGTTTAACTACAGCCAGTGGGCTGCATGTCTCTTGCTTTCACTGCTTAGCTAAATTTTCTTCTGGTATTCCAGTGAAGTACTGAAGACGTACAACGTGGCCATGGATTATCCCACTCTGTTCATAGTCATCTGGAATTTTGGAGCTGTTGGAATGATTTGCATCCACTGGAAAGGTCCCTTGCAGCTCCAACAAGCTTATCTCATTATGATCAGTGCTCTAATGGCATTGGTGTTCATTAAATATCTACCTGAGTGGTCAGCATGGGTGATTCTAGGTGCAATCTCCATCTATGGTAAGTCTGGGTTGTCACTCTCAGGGTGTGGCTCCTAGACAGGTTACTCTGAGGCAATCTCAGGACTCTGTATGTCCTCAAAAAACCCAACTTTATGGTGCTAAAAGCTTTAGGAAGTGCCAGATGGGCAATTAATTTGACTCCTTGCCTTGTCCCTTGCTAATTGTTCATATAGGTAGCGTACCTTCAACCAGGTCTTTCAAAGTGGATCACCAAGTCAGGGAAGAACTGAACCTCACCTAACTGCATGGTAGGGGTGGTTGGATTTTTATCAGTAGCAGACCTGACAGTCTTGCAGGTTTTGTTTGTTGTTATCAAGAGATCATGGATTTTGGTATGAGTTACAAGTTTCAAGAGAACCTGCAGAACAAGAGGGAGGAGATCTGATGGGGGAGAGAGGGTAGGCAAAGAGGTACTGGACTAAAGGCCTTCATTCATGTGATTCACTGAGCCAGTGTATGTAGTGATGGATTGTGGAACGTGAACAAATACCCCACTCCTCCTCCAATTAAATTTAACATCTCACTGAAATGCTTCCATCTGCTTTCAAAGAACTCCTGTGGTATTCTCAAGGGGCTTTTTATAGGATTAGCACAATGAAAACTCTTATTATTACATTAGGGCTTAGAGATGGTATTTTAAGTGAACAACACTTCCAGGGACTAGAACAGCTAGAGTTATGCAAAGTGGTGGAAAGTGCCATTCAGCAAATCATCTGGTTTATATGGATAGATGTAAAATTGAGGGGAGAATATCTTCTTAAAGATAAAGAATGTAAAATATGCAGAACAGTTCAAGATGAGATTGGTTCCTTTTCTTTCTGCAGATCTGATGGCTGTTCTCTGTCCCAAGGGGCCACTGAGAATGCTGGTAGAAACTGCACAGGAGAGAAATGAGCCCATTTTCCCTGCATTAATATATTCCTGTGAGTAAGATTACAATGTTAATGTTTTTAGCCAGATGAAACTCTATTGAACTATTTCTGTGTCAAAGCAAAGAGGACTGTCTTAGCTACTTTCTTGCCTTAAGAATGGTGCACAATTTGTAGAAGGCCTTGTTTATCAGTTACAATGTTGCTAACTAATTAGCCATAGGGAGCCCACATTTACTTGTGAAGCTGAATGTTCAGAAACAGATTTATCCTTTCATGACTATAGTGCAGAATATGCCTCTTTTTTTCTGCACACAAAACCCTGTGTGAGGCGGGCAGTAGTGTTTGCCAGGTTCTGTGATGAGGTGATGTTCACTCAGTACATTTATTCATTCTTTGTATGCTTTACAGACACACTTCAAACATGTGATGAGGTTCCATGCTTCCTGCAGCCCCCTTTTGCCTCTGTTCTGTACAGATGGCAGTGCTTAGAATGTATTTGCTTTATTGTTCATTGTTTGGCTCCTCACTTTGCTTTCCATTCAAGTACTGCCCTGCAAACAGAATCAGTCATCTCTTCCCTGGCTTGCTTGGGCTGTTTAACTACCACGGTGTCTGGTGCCCTTGTCCAAAGGTATCCACGTGCTTAAGATAAGACTGCTGGAGGCAGGAGACTCAACACTCATGGGACCTGAGCTCAAGTGCTTCATGGACCTCAGTGACTTTTTCATTACGTCACTTGGAAGATGAAGGGTTATTTCCAAATGTTTGGTGCTAAGCTGAGGATCCTACAACCTGACTTCCTTTTTTCTTCAAATATTTTAATGTTACATAAATGCTTTTATGTGCTCCAAGCAGTCTCAGTTCACCTCAGCTGCCTTCCCTTTTACAGGAGATTGTTATACTGACCTGAGACAATCTAGATGAAGTCTCTCACACGCTTTAGTTAACAGACAAGAGTTTCCCTAAAGGAGAAAGCAGTTCAGAAAATAATAAATACTGAACAAAAAGTTCTTGTGCAGAATGTTAGTGCCTCCATTGCAAGACCACGTTCTGTGGCTCCCTCTAGATGTAAAAACATCACCTTGGCTGAGCTCATTGTGGGAAGGCAGGCACTGTTTTGCCTTGGCTTATTTTGTTTAGCTTAGCTTCTCTAAAATCAGTGAGACTGATGCACACTTAAATCAAAAGCGGATTTGAGTTCCCTTCTGCTGATGTCAGAATGTTTGAAATCCTTTTTAATTTAGGGATCCCAAGAATAAATCCCCAATATCAGTTGCTGTTGGAACCAAAACAGAAATATGCAATATTTTGACAGGATGGAACCAGACCAGGCAGAGAGAAAACTTGCATTCTGACAACTCCTGTAATCCCTCGCTTGTGTGCTGTACCTTTAGCAGAACATGAGTAAGCTGTGTTAGTTAACCTCTGGTTACCTTTTGTCCTACCATCATTCCCTGAGAAAATGTTTTCTTTGAAGAGAAGAGCCAGAAATCAGGAAGAAAACAAAGGAGTTGAGGACCCTAGTTCTGGAATTTTGCTTTTTTAATCCACAGAAAAGATTATATTGACTCTTAGCTACTTGTGCTCTGGGACTTTCTGAAAAACTGAATGGATGCATTGCCTTGGCTTTCTCCCACCTTGCTGTCTTAGTGCTTTGGGAAACCAACTGAGTGTTTTAGAAGCATTTACAGGGGCAAGGGTTTGTATTTTTAGGGACAGCTAAATACTTATTTCCTCTGAGCTATAGTGGCCAATGTTTTATGCAGCTGGTTACTTTCTTTCTTCCAGCTGCTATGATGTGGACAGTTGGAATGGCAAAGCCAGACACAGCAGCAAGAGGACCAAGTCAGCAGACATGGAATGCAGGTTTGTTTGCATGTCCCTCACTCATACAGAGCACGGAAATAATGATTATGTTTGAGACTGAATGTAAACATAAGTCCCCAAATCCTGATGGATTAATTTCTTTTTAATTGTTGTTACTTGCAGAACTCAGTGATGTTCATAAACCTGCTGCTAGCAGCAAAGACTGGCAGCAAAGATGAACAGACAGTGTATTCAGGCCACTTTTATTTAAAAAAAACCCCAAACACACAACAAATCAAACAGATGTGTTCTTCAACTCACACCTTCAGTGTACTGAAGTCAAAGCTGAAAGAGGGCTAGTGAGGGGTTATATTTTTCCATACTGGGGATAGTAAATTACAACATAGGCTCCAAAATATAATACTGACGATCTGGTGAACTTCAGTGTTGCATTCAGACCAGTGCCATGGAGTACCTCTCTGTAAGTGCAATACAGCTCACCCTGCTAAAGAAAATAAATATCTTTACCCTTGGGTAAAGCCTTGTGCTAAGACAGCCACCAGTACCTTTTGTGATTCAAGTTTACATTGTTGCTGATTCTGCAGTAATTTGGGTGGCTTTGCTTTTATCTTCTTGAGATGCAAATCAAACTGCAGTTTTAAGGTGATTGAATAAAATCTTGTGGTTTTGGGAGGATTTCCCATCTGGTCTGCTGTACTTCAGTACCTTTGAATATAAAAGCAATAAATGTGTGCAAAGGTTTGATACTTGAACATGCTGCTTATTTCAGGATGAAGGAATGGCAGGAACACAATCCTGCTGTGAAAAGGGGCACAGAGCAGGCACAGACTACATGCTGAGGGGTACAGAATCCTCTGTGGAAGCTCTGTGTCCCAGATCACAGTCTGCTTGCACCTGCAGCAGAAGCAACCTGTCAAACTGACATGGACTGAAGAGTTTGTAGGAGCTTCTGAAAAATAGGAACTGTCAGCTAGTCATATATCACAAACTGACTGCTTCAGAAAGTACTGCCAAAAGCTCTGTCAGATGTGCTTTAACAGAGGGGGAAAAAAGTTAAATTTGTGGACAATGAAATGTGTCTGCTTTCTACGTGTGAACCATCAGCTCCAATTTCAGTGTGACTCAGGACTTCTCTCATAAATGGCAGTCCTCTTAGTCATCCATTTTTGTTACATGACTGGTTAGGGATTACCTGAGCACTTCCAACCCAAAGGTATAACACTGTGGGAATGCATATTAACTTTAGTGGGTTTTCCTTGTCATTCTGGCCTGTACAGAGCAATGCCAGGTCTGTGTACGTGCTCACTTGTTAAAGCCACTGAGCTCCTGGGTGGCTGCCAGAGAAGCTGTGAACATGCACCCTTCCAACTGTTCCAAACAATAACACACGTGTTTCCCTCAAAACCACTAAATGTCTCTGCTTTAACCATCCTGATGATCACACCTGCAGGAGGCACAGGGCTAACCCACTGCAGGACAGCTTCACAGGAGTGTGGATTTCATGGGCTAAAACACGTTATAAATGTAGCTGTCTCTTGTCTTTTTTTTCTTTGTAATCCACTCTTGGCCTGTTTTTGTGGAACCAAGCTGAGGATGGGAGAGAACACGTCAGGAGCCCTTCACATGCAGAGTCTCAGATGTCAGAAGCCAGGAGTCCTGTTCCAACCCGCCCCATCACTTCCTTAGAGGAGCTCGAGGAGGAGGAAAGTAAGGGAAGTTTTATACCTTGTTTTCAATGTAGGCAGAGCCTGGCATTTTTGCTCTTTGTGGTTAACACTCTGATACCTAGTTTGGTCTAATCACAGTTAATTTGAATAGGTGTGCTTGATCTTGAGTCTGACTGTGTATGATCTCCTGCTGCTGCAGAATCTGTTCTGGGATTGTGGTTCCAGTGACATCTGTTGGCTACATGTACAGTTTAAACAGTTCCTTCTTCTCCTTCACTACTGTCCCTCTCTGTCCTTGTGTGTCCTCAGCTGTTCATTTGTAAAACAGGCCAGGGAAGCACCTCAGAGAATGAGGGAGAACAAAAGCAATTAGAGGGAAAAGGGGCTGGAAGTCTCAGCCCACTTGGGAATGTGTGGGTCCAGGTTGGTAGCCAGGACTAGGATCCTTCACCTGCTACCCAAGGGACAAGAATATGTTCAGGAGGAAGCAAAACAGGAGGCTCAGAATTAACACTTGTTTTCTTTTTCCACTTCTTTCAGGGGGTGTGAAGCTGGGCCTTGGAGACTTCATATTTTACAGCGTGCTTGTTGGGAAAGCAGCTGCCACAGCTAGTGGAGACTGGAATACCACACTGGCCTGCTTTGTAGCCATTCTTATAGTAAGTGAGCAGCTTTTAAAAGCTCTGTCACACCCTGTTCAGCTCAGAAGTGTTGCCAAAAGCAGCTGAGCACTGCTAAATCAGTCCAGGTAACATGCTAGATATTTAGGAATACTCTCTCTCTAGGCTTTAAACAGCCACGGCAGCAGAATGATCAGACTAATCAGAGCAGAGCCAAGCATGGATGTGGTGGGGTGAAACAGCCCCAGGGAACTGCTGGTGTGTTTGCTTCAGGCACAAGGGTCAATATTGAAAAGGTTAACTCTGTTATTCTAAGGGGTGCTAATAGATAAGAGGGTGAAGACCTATCTTATTCTACTATTTGAACTGGAAAAAATGAGAAGGAAGGAGATTTAGAACCACAGAAATTATCAGTAAATCAGATGAATAACATATTGTAGCTGCTGAAGAGTTGGTCCTGCCAGGTCTAATGAAGACAGCGTTAAGCTTCCACCTGAGTGAAAAATACTTACTATGCACTTGCTGTTTACCTCAGCATGCTCATGGAAATTACCCAGAAAGACAACAGCAGGATTTTTAGAATGTAAAAGAAAATCGATTATTGTGTCTTTCTTGGGCCTCTATTTTCCTACTTAGATCCCAAGGATGGTGCAAGTGACTGTCACTTGTGAAGAGTGTGCATCAAAAAACGTGCAAGCTAGAGATGAGCTGCCTTCACTGGAGTCTGTTCAGTGTAGCTTTCTGACCCCACAGGTCAGAGAAACCTATGGGATGATCAAGTTCCATATGCTGCAGTGCAGCACGGGGTCCCTTTGCTGGGGGAAATGTTCTTGGTCATCTGTCTTGTGGGGCCAAATGCCCCATTCTGTGTCCTTTCTGGTGCTGTTAAAGCTTGTTCCATCTCCTTTTGCAGTTTCATAATCTTGCTGCTACATGGCTTTCTGGTTCCCAAAAATGTCCCTCCAGTTTCCCAGCAGTAAGCACATATTAAAAGGGAGATGAGATTTAAAGAGCAGGTGTAGGTCATGAGTGAGTAAGAACAAAACTACTGGCTCAGGTGGATTGTGAACAAATTTGCAGTCTAGAAACACTGATTAAAAAAAGAAAGAATTTGAAAAATCCTATCTGCTGATCTTTAGCTAGTGGATATTTTTGGAGTGTGTCTTTGAAGTTTTGTAATTGTAGAGGAATTAAAAATGACTCTGATGAGAGAAGGAATTAATATCTGAAGGCACTTAATCGTAGTATCTACCCAGAATATACAACAGCTTCCTCCCATGCTACAAAAAGCAGATCTTGGCCTGCTCTCCAGATAAAACCAGAACTCACCCATTGTAATAAGCAATCCAGCCAAAAGAATAGCAGTTTGGGTTTGGGGGGGTTTTTTTACTCTTTTTCTTTCTTTTTTACCCTAAGGGATGTTGTAAACTGGGAATGTGTTTTAAGTGTATCCTGCTGTGTATTAGAGACCTTCAGTGGAACTCCTATCTGTGCAGTTCACCAGGATTTAAGTGCTTTTGTCTGCTGGATCAGTACTTCATACATAATGGCACTGAAGAAGGAGTAAAATAACGTGCAAAGAAGTTAATCTCTGGGGTCAGCTGTATCTCTTTGTTTGCTGTTTATACCACTTTCTCTGTGCTCAAGACTGCTGAGGAAAAACCTGGCCAACTTGTGTGAGAAATGAAGCTGTGGGCAAATACATATTGTGCTGCTGGTAGCTCAGGCTGGCTTCAGTGCTCTACAGTGCATATAGATAATTGTCTGTATGTTGGCTTGTTGGTGACAGATGTATTTCTGGTTGTCTTACTATTATCTCCTTGTGTTTTTTTATTCTCTCCTCTCTGACAGGGTTTATGCCTAACACTTTTACTACTGGCTGTTTTTAAGAAAGCATTGCCTGCTCTTCCCATCTCCATCACCTTTGGCTTGATCTTCTACTTCTCGACAGACAACCTTGTGCGACCGTTCATGGACACCCTGGCCTCCCACCAGCTCTATATTTAGAAGAAGTGGGAGTTAGAGGATTCTTTTTCAAGCTTTGCTGTGAAGTATGGTACAATGTTTGGAATAGGTCATAAAGTTTTTACACTTAGTGCCATATATTTGTAAGGAAAACACTAATTCCGTGACATGCCGTGTACTAAAAATCTAATAGTTGTGTGTTGAACTGAGATTTTTCACAGGACTCCTGTTAAAAGCCTGGCTCTTTGCTGGTGTCAGAGTGTTACTTTTATTTTATTTTATTTTATTTGATGTGCACAGTGGCTGTTGTGAGCACAGAAACCTGTATGTGGCATGGAACACTGGAGAGGTGAGGGGTCTGATCTTCCAGGAGCTAAGTAAGGAGTTTCAGCCCTGGAACTGCAGTCAACTTTAACCATACTCTACACATTTGAAGTGTTGTGCAAACATGAGGTGCAAGTGTTTGGAAAAGCACAGTTGGCAGCGTGCACAGAGCAGTGTGTGAACATTAGAGAAGTGAGGCTGAACTTCCTATGTTGGCTGCTGTGCACACAGCATCTGTTGAAATTGTCCCAAAGGCCTGATTATTCTGCCCTTAGTTAGACATAGTGAGCCGTGAGGGATTGAGACAGGATGTCAGTGGTGGGATGTCTGAGTCAGGCTCGTGCCTCTGAGCACATCCAGCACGGCAGCAAGCAGCTGAGGAAGGCAGGGCTGCCCTCCCAGTGCATCAGATCCTCAGCGTGCGGAAACAGATACTGCTCTCTCCTCCCAACGTTTTTATTTTTTAGGAAATATTTTTCTGGGTTATTACTACAATCCTGAAATGACCCTAAGGTGGAAATGACAGAACAATTCTAGTAAATCAGACCTGTAACTTACTGTGTGTGTTTCTGGTCTCATTTCTGTGCATTGTTGTAACGACTCCAAAGGAGGATTTACCTTCCCTTTATTAAGAGGTCCTCTCTTACACTGACTGAGACTTGGTTTACCTAGGTTTTTGTACTGTTTAAAGATTATTTTTTTAATTACAAATTTTAAAATACCTATTTAGTGTCCAAGGGACTCTTTTGGAAATATCCAGTCACAGTTTGTATCAAAATATTGGGGTGAAAACTTTAATCTCTTGTTACATTACTTTTAGGAACAGATAAATACACCCTCAAGTGAGTTCATTAAGAAAACCACAGTGCTTGATGTCAGTAAAAATACATAGGACAGACTGAACCTTTATGTTTTGTCACCATTGAAAATTTTATTTCTACTCTTTGAGTCAGTTTTTTAGTAGTTGCCAAAGTTCTGTGATTTTTTTTCTTTTATTTTTACTTGTGTCTGTTAATCAAACAAGCTCAGTTTTCTTTGACAGCTGATCAGTGTCAGTAAATGTAACATTATGCGAGATTTCATGAATAATGCAATGTCATTGAGAGACATAGAATTTAATTTCTGAAAATACTTTTTAGCTAAGGCTTTAAATTACACATTTTTTATGTAGTGCTTTTTCCAGTAGACCTGTTCAAGCTCATCTGCTTTGATATTTAACAAGGACATAATACAGGTGATTCAGACTAATTTTTAAAAAGTGCATAAGGGTTTTTACAAGGGGTGTGTGTATGTGTGGGGGTGTGTGTGTCTCAGTCTGGACAAGTCAGTAACTCTTGCTCTTTGTTAGTTTTCCGTCCTCATTTCTCACCTTTGCAATGTTTGGACTTGACAACTGCAGACAGAGTTAACTATTACTAAAAGGTATTTCCTTTGGAAATGTAAATCAGTAGAGCTTTGTTTGCTGATTTTTAAGCTTTATGTGAGAGTTGCTTTTTCTGTTTGTTTGTGTTTGTTCTTTTTAACGAAAACAGTTATGGGATCAAATCAGACTAGAATCACTGGGAAACATGATTTTACCTTTTGCATTGCATGGTGTAGAGTGGATGTGGATTATTTGTATATACTGAAAGAAGAATCCTGCTTGGCTTATCAGAGTTGTAGCATATTGTTAGAAACTATTTCTATTAAAGCGGAGTTGATACTTGAAGGAAACTGGGAGGGGAACCTTCATATATTGAGGGATCACCACTGGTTTTCTGCAGATACCTGCTTGCCAAAGACTGGCCTTCCACTGACCAATTCTGCAGAACTTACAGAAATTGCAATTTAAAAGGTAACTGAGCGAGAGATTCTGGCAGTGCAACAGAATGTATTTTCCTAGTGAGTGATAGGAGTATATCATGGATATATTGGACTGGTTTAAATTGTGTAAAGGTTCATATGTATTTACTGCAAATATATATTTGTGTTTGTGTGTGCATATACACACAGACACACAAATTTTAAAATTACGTGAAGTGATTTCTCATCTCTTTGGATGTTTTCACCTGTGCATAACGTGAAGTTTTGTGTGATGTTAAGTATTGTGCAGCATGGCCTAAGATGTGAAATGCAGAGGGCAGGATTTACCCTACCCACAGCTGGCTGCTGCATGAGATACTGACTCAGTGACCTGGCAACTTGAATCAGCAAAGCATTTGTCTGTCTGATGTGTTCATTAGGTGTCCCCTTGCTGCGTGCTGTGAAGCAATCCTGCTGTCCCCCCTGATGTGCATCCCTGAAACAGCACAGCTGCCAGGTGCACTGGGATGACACCTTTCTTGATGCTGCTGTCACTCAACAGCTGAAGTCCTATAGGAGGTGCCATGTGTTGGCATATTCCTGTGTGATCCCAGGCACACTCACCCTCCTCTCCAGCCTGCAATGAGTGTTTCATTGTTTCTGGTCTCAAGTGTAGCTTGGGCCTACATCAGTCTTTAAGAGCCAAGACTGAAGCCAAGTCCATGAACAGAAATGAAGTGGTGAGCCTGCCTAATGCAACCCCCCAGTGAAACTTTTGGTGGCAGGTCTGGGGTTGTTTTGTTTAAGTGTCTGCTGTGTGTCAGAGACTGGAGATGAGCCCTGTCCTCAGGGGATGCACAAGAAGCATCACGGTCATAATGAAAAAAACCAGAAACAGGATAGTCCTTGCAGAAGCACACAGCTTTCACTTGCTACTCATGGTCTCCTTCATAAAACCTGACTTCAGGCTCTTTGTTCATGCCTTCATAGGTACTTCCAGTTAATCCCACTGTGTTTGCTTTCCCCTTCCTTGCAACTCAAACTGGGTTTGGGTTTAAATTGAATATATAGTTATTTTTCTTTATTGTTTCTCTCAGTCCCTGATCTCAGTTTCTGCTTTAGAGATGCTCCTTGGCAGCCACGGGAGGGCAGTAGGTCTATGTGGAGAAGTACCAGCCATTTTAAAGTACTCTGCCGTGTGCTCCTTGTTTTTCACAGAGGCTGAAGACCCTGGAATCTCCTTCGTGGCAGGGAAAAAAACCCCAAACCCAAGGCAGGCACCCCACACCGCAGCACAGCTGGAGTTTTGGCCCAGCATGGGAGAGACTTTCAGTGTGAACAAGCTCACACTGAACCAGAATTCATTTAAAAGCAGCTGTTTTCAGTGTGATGCCATGTTTAGCACTGCAGTCCTGGGTGAGATGCTGCTGTTACATTGCACACTCCATTTTGTTTGGCTTCTCTTCCCCTTTTCTTTTGGTAATAAATCATCCAGTCCTAGTTTCATTCCTCAAAGCCCCAAACATCAGTCAGGGGCTCCTCTAGGCATTGCTAAATTCAATTTATTACATAAATAAAGAGTTCTTCTGAGCATCTTCAAGAAGGAAAGGAATAAATAAACTTACTGATTTGTCATTCTTCCTTTCACTTCCAGTCTTCTGTCCCAGTAGGTTTTGCTTATCTGGGGGGGAAAGAGCACACAGCTGTCATTCCAGCTCTTGGCACTGAGAAATCTAGACACAAGCTAGATAATGTTGGATGGGCATGACCATGGGCACCTTCCATTAGACCACGTTTGAGCAACATGGTCTAAGGGAAGGTGTCCCTGCCCATGGCAGGGGGTTGCTACTAGATGGTTTTTAAGGTCCCCTCCAACCCACACCATTCTATGATTCTCTGTTGTTTGTGTCCTCAGGAGGACCAGGGGATATCTTATTTTCTTGAACTCGGTTGTTTTGTAAGAAAGCAGTCTGGAGAGAAGTGATATCTTTGCCAGAAGTTCTCCTACAACACTATTTGCATGCCCCCAAACCCACATTGTATTCCTCATTGAATTTATCTTTTCTTCCTATGCCCTCAGGTAAAGTGATGTGAGCTGTTCCCATTCTACAAGTGGGAAACAAAGCAAGAGAGTAAATCATGGAATCATAGAATCCTTTGGGTGGGAAGGGACCTTAAAATCATCTAGTTCCAACTGGTACCTTGTATGGGTAGGGACACCTTGTGCTAGACCAGGTTGCTTTATCCAGCCTGGCCTTGAACACTTCCAGGGATTGGCATCCACAGCTTCTCTGGGCAACCTGTGCCAGTGTCTCACCACCCTCACAGCAAAGAATTTCTTCCTAATACCTAATCTAAACTTACCCTTTTTCAGTTTGAAGCCATTCTCCCTTGTCCTCTCACTACATGGCCTTGTAAAAAGTACCTCTCCCTCTTTCTTTTGGCCTCCCCTCCGGTACTGGAAGGCCACACGACCATGCTGGCTTTGCATACATAAGGAAGATCTGTCCACATCAAATCATGGCATCAAACACAATCACACAAGTTACTGTTACTACTTTTTTACACACTGCTTTGCAGCAGGTTTGCTGTTACCCACCTTCTGCCACTCTAAATGTAAGACTTTTGCCCTGAGTACTGAAGGAGTTAAGCAAATATGAACTGTTACCTTCTTTGTGCAACACATCTGACAAGTGCCTAAGAAAACAATTTGGGAGGTGTCAGTGCTCAGCATTATTTGTGGCTCACTATTAAAAAGATATAAATAAACAGATACTTTGAAGTGGAACTAGGTTAACTCCTTGACATAGAAATCTGAGACAGGTTCAGGGCCAGCTAGATGGAGTGGAAGTTTTCCAAAACTGGGAACTGTTCAAAGCCTATCAAATGCAGCCTGAGGTAAGTGACAGCTCCCACGGCCAACTCGGGATTAGATCAGTGCAGAAATAAATGCCAGGAAGCCTGCCACTTCTGAACTTGCCTTGCAGAAGGGGGTGGAGTAGGAAAAGCATTAGGCCTATTTTCTCCTGGATCACTGGTTTCTATGATTTCAAGGAGACCTTGCTCACCCTGGTATAAAATATAAGTAACTCCACAGCTAACTTGAATTTAAGCAGATCAGGAACAATGTATAAAGTGAAAGTATGGAAAACTGATCCAGGCTATTTAACTTATGCCATGCCATCTTCAACCTTGACAAAGCTTAATGCAAGCATTTAAAATTCTCCCTGACTTCATGGAGCTGCATCTGTGTATGAAAGAATATGAGCCTTCCTTCAAAACTGGTGTAAGATGAGCAAGATCCCTGGAGCTGAAGGTAGGATTCAGGATTATTTTAAAAGCTACCTATCCTGTGTACCAACAGTTAGTAGCAATAAAATGCCAGTAGCATTAACAGAACTGTTCTAAACAGGAATGACATCCCTTCATCAAGCCAGAAAAGACATGCCCTCTCTTTAGTCCCCTACCAAATACAGTCTTTGCAGTATTCTGGGAAGTTCAGATTTGAGCTATTTTTGTTCTCCAGCTATTGTACTAATAGTCTTCCCAATGTTCTGTAAGTTTCAAGAGGCATGAAACCTGTTTAACTTTCTTCTTTAATATGGAAAAGAATTGCCCTGATTTCTGCCTGTGTGATTTGGGTGGGCAAGCAAGAATGAAAAGGCAAATGCACCAAATGAGGACTTAAATAGGATGGGAAAATAAGGGCATTTAGCAGGTAAAGGGTTAAGGCACCTGCTCTGCTACTCTTGTGTGCACATGCTATGTAACACTGTGGTGAAATAGGAGCACTGCTGCTGAACAGTGAGAACATCTGTATTTCAGGAAAAGAGTAACATTTCCTATGCTGGGAGAGCAGACACCAGCTAAACAAGCCACAGTTGCTACAGTGTGTTGAGTGGATGGTGCAGGGCGTAGTCACTGTCCAGGCTGCATCCTTAGATGCTCTGTCAGGGGAACTGCTGAAGGAAAGGTTCATCTTCGTGCTCACACCTTGGGCTCCTCCAGGCTAGGAATCTCACAAGTGTCTGGGAGTTGATGGGAGAGTGAACCTGCAGTGCTGCCTCTCAGTGCTGCTGTGCCTGAAGGCAAAGCCTTGTCCCTGCACACTAGCACAGAGCACGTTGAAATTACTCTGCTGTGCTTCCACTGAGGCTTTCCAAACACTTCTTTAGGCATCAGGAACACGACAGAGCAGAAGAATGCCATTAACCCTATTTTACAGATAGGAGTTGAATAATTTGCTCAGGGTCAAATGAAGGGCTTAACCTGGATGTCTGGAGCATCTCTCAATCAGTCACTCCTACCAGAGGCTCGTTAATTGCCGGTGTCTCCCTCTTAGTTGCACTCTGGTACGTGTCATTCAGGATGTTCTGCCACCAGTTGGTCTCTCTCTGTCCAGGTATGCAGACACAGATGTAGATAGCAGAGGTTAGATTATGCAGCCCTGCTCAAATGGCCTCTGGAACTGGATTGATAGCCACAGCAAAGCAGGAGAAGGGTCAGTCAGCATCCAAAGGTAGCAAAGATCCTGCTTGCCCATACTGGTTTTGGCTTTTGGTTTTTGAAGCCACAACATCCCTGCAGACTGACTGCTAGAAGTAAATTGTCATGACTATCTGTGAATCATCGTCTGGCAAGTGGATGGAGGTTATGAATTTGTCCATTTGCCACACAGGCAGTCAGAAACACCCTGCAGCTTTCCATGTCTCTGTCCCACACCTTGCTGTGCTTGGAACAGCAAGGCAGGAAGCCAGGAAGCCAGAACAAGTACTGGCTTTCAGGGCAATGAAAGAAAACACGGTGTCTTGGGGATGATTCCAGGCTAGGGCAAGGTGGCTCCCTGCTCTCAGCTCTGTGAGACATGGCAATGCTGTGCCAAAAGCTGGGGCAATGGCTGAGTTTGGCAGCACACTTCGCCATTAACCAGCAGAACTATGTTGACTAGTGTTAATTCTTAGTTCCAGTAAAGTGTTCAAAAATAACCCTGTTTCTCCTATGTTCTCTGGCTCCAGCCCGCCTTCCTATTTAGAACAACTCTGCCCAAACTGTTCAGATAACCCTCCTGTCCTTGGCAAAAGGCTTTTCAGAGCAGCTAAATGCAGGCAAAGGACTTGTTCCTGTTTGCTTAGCTTCAAAATTCATTTACCGTGTTTGCCCAGGGGGTGAATGACTTTGCCAGTTATCATCTGTGAAGTGAATCCTGGCTGGAAGCTACAAAGAACTGAGCCCTTCTACCTTGTCCATGCAGGATCTATTTCGGTACAGGAAACAATCAGGTGCCAAGGGGAGAGAGCAAAACACCCAACTATGCAAGCAAATGCAATTTACAATGAGCAGAAACAACTAATCTGTCTAATCCAGACAAAGAAGAATTACAGGCTGAATAATGTTTAACTGAGTCCAACAGAGAGACAGAAATGCCATATTCTTGAGGCACACAGCTGCTAATCAGGCTACCGCACTCTTCATCTCCTTCAAAATGGCTTTGCTCAACACCCATAAAAAAGCACTGTTGTGCAACACAATTTGAACTGGCAAGTATAATATTGTGAATGTTGTGAATGTTTTACTATATAAATTGCTAAGGTGGCAAGGGCAACGCTGCCTGTCCTGCCGTGCACTGTCCCACACACTACCCAAAGACAGGGACTGGCATCCTTTTCTTCCATTTAGTGCTTGTATCTGCAGCTGGCACTGCCCTTCTCTTAATGCACTCCACCCCCACAGGCTGGTCTCCCAGTTTGCAGAGCACCCAGGACCCACTTGGCAGCCACATGGTGAAGTTTGGAGGAGAGGTGGGTGGCATGAGGCAGAGCCACGCCTGGCGTGGTGGTGTTTTCGTGGTGTGCTGCACAGCCCTTTCTGGCAGCCTCCTGTCACTGAGGAACACGCTGTAGCTTGGGCTTGTTGTGGCTTGTTACCACCTCACCCTGACAGCAGCACCTAGTTTTGTTTCCTTTCTTTCATCCATCAACCTTCCTTCCCCAAAGCAGCCCCCTTCTGGGTGATATGGAAAGGAGGGAGGTGTGAGCAGGGGCACAGAGAGAGGCAAGGCAAAACACAGGGGGCAAAGGGAAGGTTTCTGTGTCTTCTTCACCCTCCCTTTTTTTCAATTAAGGGACAAGACAGCCCTTCAGCAGCCCCTGTCCTCCACAGAACCTGACAGCCACCTCTGCTCACCTTCTCCCAGCCAGGGACCTCGGAGCCCTCCAGCAGCCCCACTGACATTCCCTGCCCTCTCCAGCTGTGCAGAGCAAGGCTGCTCACTGAAAGCTCCAGAAGGAAAACAGGGGTTGGAATCATGAAATTTCTCTGTGGTGACCAGAGACATGACCTGAGGGAATGGCATAAAGTCATGTCAGGGGAGGTTTAGGTTAGATTCTAGGACAAGGTTCTTCACCCAGAGGGTGACTGGGCACTGGCACAGGCTCCCCAGGGAACTGGTCAAAGCACCAAGCCTGACAGAATCCCAGAGGTGTTTGTCAGCTCTCAGGCACACAGTGTGATTCTTTTGGTGACCTGTGCAGGCCCAGAAGTTGGACTCAATGATCCTTGTGGGCCCCTTCCAACTCACCATATTCTATGATTCTAGGAAATATCTGTCCTGCTCCCAGTACAATATCTTCCTCTTAGACAGAAAATATTAGTCTTGAGAACTGCCACACCACCCCCTTCTGACAGCACTAAATCATCTTAAAGTGCTAACTGAAAAGGCATCTTGTCTCTGTCCCTTTGTAGTGAGTGGACAGAGAAAAAGGAAGGACAAGTGCAATAAATGCCAGAATGCTTTGGGATGAAAATACACAGTTTGGAAACCAGAGCAGTACTAAGCTTAACAAAAATAGCTCACCATTTGGATCCTATGATGATACTGGATGTGCATCTGACTGAGTCAGAGAGATCCTATTTCTCTGAGAGCTCTTGCTCACATTCTTGGCCATAAAGCCATATAAGCAACATATAGTACAAACAGCATCACTGACACCTGCCAAAGTTTTGAAATACCTACAAGCTAACTACTACAACCAAGCCACCTGTCCAGTGACTTCCATTTGAGTTGTTTCACTTCATCATCCCTATATTATTATGTTGATGGAATGCCATAAATCTACATAGTCAGAGAAGACATTCCATCTGCCTTGAAGAAATTACCCTCTAGAAAAGATGAGCGAACTCAAGGCAAAACCCCTCAAGAGGTAGCTCATCTGAGCCTCAGAAGTTGCTTGGAGAAGGAGGACTGAGGGAAACATTTCCAGAGCATCTTTTGCATTGTGGTTAGCTGTATGAATATGAGAGAAGGATGGTGATGTGTATTAGAGATTCCTAGAATCATTAAGGTTGGAAAAGACCTCCAAGTTCATCGAGTTCAACCGTACATATTGTGGTTGGAGAAACAGCTTGGGCCTGTCCCACGCAAGAGAATTTCTGAGTGTTCTCTGAACAGCCTGGATACTTGTCAACTTAATTACATGACCAATGGCTGCTTAATTGAGGCTCCATTAACTCTTTTTTTCTGCAGGTCAGAAGTCTGCGTACTAATTTTCTGTTGCAATGGAGCCCTTCTTACTGCAGGGCCCAAAGCTCCTTCCAGGCTCTGGTTCTCTAACTTTTTCTGTTTGTAGAAGTTTAGCCCTTCTGGCTCACTCCTCTCTGGGAACACCTCCCACTTTGTACAAGGATTTGAGGAAGTCAGCTTTCACCAGGTGCTTCAGTCAGCATCAGCACTGGCAGAGGTTTATTTGGGTGTTCCCTGGCACCCAGTAAATGGTGAGCTGATCTCTGGTGAGCAGATTCCTCTCAGAACTAGCAGTGAACAGGAGCAGGAAGAAAATCCCACCAAAGGGGCCCTGCTGGATGTCATAGCCAGGGAGCCTTGGGCTCCCCCTTCCTGGTGCACTTCTTGCTGCTCCTACTCCAGGCCTGCAGCAGAACTGTTTGTGCACCCCATGAAATTGGACCATTAAGCCCTTCATTACATAAATATCAACAAGCAGTATCAGGTGGGGATAGGATGGCACAGCTAAAGCATCTGCTGTGGAGTCAGGCCTTCCAGTGGCTATGTGAGGCTTTCCCACTGACTTGCAAAACTAGGATATTTTGAGAATTGAATAATCTTGAACCAACCAGTTTAACATTAATAGGGAAAAGCTTCTGGGGGACTCCCAGACTAGTTAAATTGTAACTATTAGTTATAATTTAAATTTATTATAATTTTGATTATATTTATATATATTACGATGATAGACAGCTCAAAGTAGTATTTAGAGCTTTATAATAATTATTACTATAATAAAACTCATAATGATATTATAATTTAATAGAAGATTGATCTATATATTCCTCATAGTTTTAAGTTTCTTGCCAGAAACGCTCACAGAAATGTTTCTAGATAAGGCAGGGAGTATGTTGAAATTTGACTGAATAGAACACTACCAAACAAGCTAGAAGAAGACAGCTGTATTGCCAAAAATGTTTTTAGCTGATTTATTAATAATGTTCACTTCTTGTTATTATAGCTAATCAAGAGACTCCTCAAAGTCTACAAACTTCCTTTTTCTCAGGACTGCTTTGGCTTGCTCTGAAAATTCAGCTCTGCACTGCACACATGTCCAAAAGAGTGCATGTATATAGCACAAAAATTACATGAGATTTAGACACTGACACAAAACCTTTTAACCTGCAACAACCTCTGCTGTCACATCCCACTGGAGGCACTAAAGCATGAATGGATGTCAATGTTTAGGTATTTACAAAGAAGTTTCATAGAATCATAGAATAGTTTGGGTTGGAAGGGACCTTAAAAATTTGACTAGTTTTGGCGCACTACTGTCCCAAGAGAGACGCAGAGACCACAGCAGAGTTGGAGCAGGAAAAGAGCAAGTTTAGTTTTTTTCTTTCAGCTTATATAGCTTTCTAGAAAACAGACCACTGAGGTTCAATCTCTTCAATTTCACTGGTCTGAGAAACTGTCCATCAATTGTCCC
Source organism: Cettia cetti (assembly GCA_013401135.1). Taxonomy (NCBI): domain Eukaryota; kingdom Metazoa; phylum Chordata; class Aves; order Passeriformes; family Sylviidae; genus Cettia; species Cettia cetti. Next base: position 101,103 of record VZUI01041803.1, read on the forward strand.
TTCTACAGAAAAGAATGTAAACAATACAGAGAATTATGAAAAACATTGCTTTGTTTACATGAAATTCTGACTACAATTTAGAAGGCTGAAAACAGGGCAACATAGTTCCAACCCTCTGCCATGGGCAGGGACACCTCCCACTAGAGCAGGTTGCTCAGAGCCCCATCCAGCCTGGCCTTGAACACTTCCAGGGATGGGGCAGCCACAGCTTCTCTGGGCAACCTTTCCCAGTGCCTCACCACCCTCAGAGGAAAGAATTTCTTTTTAATATCCATCCAAAGCCTCTTTTAGTTTGAATCCATTCCTCCTTGTCCTGTCCTTACAGGCCCTTCTAAAAAGGGCCTCTCTATAGGGATTAGATTTCTTCCCTCTACGCTGCTTGGAAGGGCTTTATGTGTTAATGTTTGCATAACACATTCAGCAGATCAGACTCTACACAAACCCTGCACAGATTCAGTGCCTGGACGAAGCTGCTGCTTCACCTACACTGCTTTGGTGGAGGACACAAAACCAGAATGGGGCAGCCTGGGTCGATCCCCACAGGATTCCTGTCCACGTCTCCTGCCGCGGGATGAGGCACAGTTGCACAAGGCCTGACTGCGTATTTGTCTGGGATTTGGATGGGATTGGAGGAGTGCTCCATTCTTATTTTCTCTTGCTGAACTTTCCCATGAAATAATATGAGTAAGGCTGAAGAGAGAAGACAAGAGTATGAATAATGAAAAGGGTTTCAGTGTGCAGGAGGGGTGCTGTTAAGTCTTCACAAGCAGAGAAGGGAACCTGAATTTGAACATTCCAAAGCCCAGAGGAACAGCCAGTAAGGCTGTTAATAAACCACTGATACCCTTCCTGAGGAAAAGGATGACTCTCTGGTCTATTTTCCAAGTACAATACTCTGCCCCTTCCTTATTTCAGGATCAAAGGTTGTCAATCTCCTAATTGGTACCACTAAACCAATCCCAAATACTGACAATATTTTTTTCTCTATTATCAATTTTCCTCAGTTTACAGGGACATCTGGCATGGAACAGCTCTCCCAGTGCTTCACATACATCATGTTCAACTTTTTATTCAGGATTGTGGACAAAGTAGGCAACCATCCCCAAAAAATTAGCCTCTGGATTCTGGACTGAGTCCTAGGTGTCCTGTCCCTATTACCCTTAAGAAATAAAAAGTAACAAAGAGGAACATACACTGTTTTCTCCCAGCAGCTTCAGTCCAGCTTTCAGTCCCACCTCTTTGCACTCCAAATTAGGTGGGAATACAGACACTTCTCTCTTCTTTAAGTAGAGAAAGAGCTAGCCCTGAGCTCAAGTTCAATGGGTCTTTTAAGGCTGCAGAATGTCTGGCAGGAGAAGGTGTGATGCAAATTGAAGAGCAGTGGCAGAAATATCAAATGGTTTACCATGTGTGAATAAAGGGAACCAGCCAGGCCTGTCTTTGAGAGATGAGGAGAGCTTCACCCTGTGCTTGTTCTGCCTCCATCTCAAACTATGGCAGCCTGCTCATGCAGAAACCCTCCAGTTCTCCGTGCTCAGCACAGTGAGTAAGATGTTTCACAATTAATGCCGAGCTGATGCAAGCAAAGTGATGTTACACAGAAACTGAGCACTGACATACAAATTCAGTGCAGGAATAGATAAAAGGGTGCCATTAGAAAAGACACCTGAAACTTATCTCTTTCCAGATGAGAGCTTAAATAATCTTTCCTTTATCAGAAATAGTATGAACCCAATTGCAAATAGAACAATTAATATGTGTGAATTTCCACAGGTGTGAGCATTGAAATGAAGAAAACTAGGCATTTTTTGACAAAACTTTTCAAGGCTAGTGTCTTCTTACAGTCATGTTTTTGCTTCATCTACATATTGAGTCTCCATCACCTTAGCAAAAAAAATCCAACTGTTATGTTTGCCCTTTCCATTTCAGATATATTTTGTCTACACACAGCCTGTGTGTTAAGCATTTAAATCAATAACGTGCCTTTCCCAGGGAACTGTTTCTTTTTCACCTTTGAAATTCAAATCCAGTCTTTCTAGACCTCACTGGGGCTGGCTTTTTATTTGATAATGTTTGGGTGATGAGTTTTGCTGAATTTATTTGTAGCTGTCTGTTCAGTGCCTTACAGAGACCTCATCATGGTTTATGCAGGAAGCTGAGAGGGGCTTGGGGGAGATGCAAATATTTTTATTAAAAAAAACCCCCAAAACATGAAGGAATATGTGCAATACTTGAACAATATTTGGTACGATTGTAAATACCAGCCAAACAATCTTTAGCCTGAGCAGCTGGAGATAGTAATTGTGTCCCTCTGCAGAGGAGGGCAACTTTGGCAATAGCAGGTTAGCAGTAATATTCACAGGTTTTTTACAGTTAAACTCCTCTACACACTTACAGCAGACCATTTATCCATTTTCCTTCTTCACGAATCCACAGCATCTGCAACTCCTACTGACTTAGATACAGGTGCTCTGCTGTGGATTTAAGCACTCAATTCAAACTAATTAGCTGAAAAGGTTGGCCAAAGTAAGCAGTTGATAATGGTGAAATTAAAGCTCGGGGCTGTTTGTTGGTCACTCCTGCAAGCTGTGCTGCAACTAGTGAAGGATTATGAATCCTGTTTGGTTTAGGAAGAAATGAATGATTTAATCTCCAAACCTCATCCGAATGTACTCTTGCACGGATGCAGCCATGTGGCAAATGCATCAGAACGACTGTATTGTTATTTTTCAGACGGGAAAGTTGCTGACAGAGGCGGGCGCTTACCAGAGCGTCCAGACAAGCGCGGCGCTGGCTGCTGCCGTGAGCCCCTTGCGGCCTCTGTGAGACGCCAGATCCCTGGGATCGACCTGTAGGGAATAAGCCACCGCATTTGTTTCCAACGTGCACACGAGCATTTCCCAACACCTGAATAATTCCCAATGTCTGTCTGAGACGATGCTTTGAAAAATCACACAGGCAGCCGCAAACAAAGCTTTCCCGGACACGGAGCGCCACGAATTGGGAGTTGCTCCCTTCGCCTGGCATTTCGCCGGGCGCGGGGCTCCTGCCCATCTCCTCATGCACACTAACGGGGACCGTGGGACCGCCTGAGCAGCGACACCCCGGCCTCCCCGAGCCCACCTCAGCCGTGGGTTGCGAGCGCTGCCCATCCCATCCTTTCCCACCGCGGGACCGCCCCCCCCGCGCCCCGCCAGCCGGGACCGCGGCGAGACGCCGCCACCTCCGACTGACACCGCGACCGGGCCGGCCCCCATTCGCGGCAGAAGCCCAGCCCGGGGGGAGCCAGCCCAGCGCCGACAGACGGCGGCCGCCACCGCCCCGCTCGCAGCACACGCTCCTCACGCCTCGCCCCGCGCCCTCCCCCGCCCGCCGCCGCACGGACCTCACGGGCCTCACGTCCCCCTGCAGCCGCCGCGCGC
>VZUI01041815.1:0-11024 GCA_013401135.1 Cettia cetti
TCCATCCATCCATCCATCCATCCATCCATCCATCCATCCATCCATCCATCCATCCATCCATCCATCCATCCACTCACATGGTTCCCAGACTATGGGTGTCCTTCCCCATTCATGTGGCTACATCTCTTCCCCTTTTCCCTTGGTCAGATCTGACATTTGCTCCTGTCCACAGTGGAGACTCCGCTGACTTACACAGCTCAGGGTGAAGCTTGCTGTGCTTGTCTTCCACCAGCATTTCATGTGAAATCCAACCTGCTTGTGGATGCTCTTGCTCCAGGTTTCTTTATTGAAACACTTTGTAAATAAAACTAGAATACCAAAGCAGTAGAGCCTGGCAGAAAGTAAGGGGGAATGTTTCTCGGCATGGAAAAATACCCTCAACCAAGCAAAAGCCTAATTTATTCTGAAGCAGAGAGAATCCAGCAACCTCTCTTTTGTTGTGCAGTTCATGTGTATTGCTATGCACACCTGAAATCTTTTGCTGAAAGTTTGGCATAATTTCTTCTTCTTTTGCTCAGAGAACTGCTAGATTCACAGTGGCTTCATCCTTTCTGGCTCTCCAAGAGCTGATTCCCACAGAACCCACAGCTACCACAGAGATGGCATCATTGGGCTGGGAGCTGCAGCCTGAATTTCATCACCTACCAGGAGTCCCATCTGTCAGTGGGAGCTGCACAGTTCTCCCCTGCTAGCAAAATTATTTATTTTGTCCCATCATTAAGGATATTCATGCAGGAGAAATGGGAATGATCTCTGCTTAGTGAGTTTTAGAAGCCCATTTTGTATTTGTCTTGGTGGTAGAGGAGTAGTAAAGAGCTCTGTGATCTCGCCTGTTACGATAAGTGAGTTTTGGAAGAGGTTTTCTGTCTGATACTCTGTCTAAAAGCGTGGGGAAATGCCATTCTAAAGGCTGTTAAAACACAATTGCTCACTGATTTACACCGTCAAGGAGTGCCTCTTTACTGGGAGATGTACACTGAATAAAAGCAGTTCAAGTGGTGCTTTTAATAAATAGATAATGGAACAGCATTTTATCTTCTGCTTTAATCCGTTATGTTAGCATAGGGTAGTGTATCCCTCTGGTAGATTTTGAGAGAGCAGAAACTGTGAGTCAAACCACTTTTCCTTCTGAGTCTCTGAAGAGGAATTGCACACTGGAGAAAGGTACTGGGTTCTCAGTGAGCTGGGATCTTTTTCCTGTGGATGAGTTCATTTGGGTCCCAGTGGGTTGATGTTCAGGATTTTAGAATCATGAGTATCATAGAATATTTAATGCATCCAGGGAAGGGAATGGAGCTAGGGAAGGGCCTGGAGCATCAGGAGCAGCAGAGGGACCTTGGATGGCTCAGCCTGGAGAAAAGGAGGCTCAGGGGGGATCTTGTGGCTCTGCACAATTCCTTGACAGGAGGGGACAGCCAGGAGAGGTTTAGGTTGGATATTAGGGAAAAATTCTTCATGGGGAGGGCTGTCCAGCCCTGGCACAGCTGCTCAGGACAGGGGTGCAGTCCCCATCCCTGGAGGGGTTTGAAAGCCATGTGGATGTGGCACCTGGGGACATGGGCCAGTGGTGGCCTGGGCAGTGCTGAGGAATGCTTGGGCTCCATGGTCTTAGAGGGCTTTTCCAATCCAAACAGTGCTGTGATTCTTAATTGGAAGGAACCCATAAGGATCATTGAATCCACCTTCCCCACTCCCTGCAGGACTGTCTAAACATAAGATCATCATCCAAATGCTCCTTGAACTCTGTCAGGCTTGGGGCCATGACCACACCCCTGGGGAGCCTGTTTCAGTGCCTGACCACCCTCTGGGTGAAGAACCTGTTCCTGATTTTCAGCCTGAAATTTCTGTGATGTAGCTTCATTCTGTGATGCCTTGGCTTTGGCCATGGGGCTGCTGCCTTGCTAGGTGGCAACACCCATGCTTCACATCCCAAATGCCGTGTGGAGTCCTCTGCATCTCCCAGCTCCCTTGGTTTTAAGTGGGAAGAGTGGAGCCACAGGGAAGGAGGTTCCTCTGTGGAAAGCTCCTCTCTAAGCCTTTGGACTTCTAGAGGCACCAGGTCGCTGGGGCTGAGTGCCTTGAAGCTAAATGAGCTGCTGGCTGCTTGGTTAGGAAAGAAACAGGACACTTTGAGAGGCAGGAAAAAGGTAATTTATCCTGTTGCTGCTCATCCTTGTTAATTCATTGTTTCCGTTGAAAACCCTGCACTTAGCTGCTTTATGAATGAACCCAGTGTCTGTGCCTCCAAAAACAACTTGGCTTGGTGAAAAATAAGACCTCCTTTCACCTCCTCTCTGCTCTGCCGTGTTTTTTCCCCCCTTGTTTTCTTCCACTCACATCCCTCCTGCCTGGGTGGCAGTCCCAGTTTGTCCCCATGGAGCGGGGCCGGAGCCCAGGGGCTGGATTTCTGGAATGGTTTGGGATTTGAAGGGACCTTCAAGCTCATCTCATTCCACCCCCTGCCATGGGCAGGGACACCTTCCACTGTCCCAGGTTGCTCCAGGCTCTGTCCTAGCCTGGCCTTGGGCACTTTTGGGGATCCAGGGGCAGCCACAGCTGCTCTGGGAAACCTGTGCTGGTGTTTTGTCACCCTCAGCATAAAGGATTTCATCCCAAGGGCTGCTCCCCTCTGTGAGAGAGGTTTGCTGGGACTGGGACTGCAGGAGTGCTCCCAAGCCAAAGGGGATGGGAAAGCTTGGAGGAAAGGTCTGGAGAAGGGGAAGTGACTCAGCTGCATGGCAGGAGAGTCTGTCAAGGAGGAAGGGTGGGTAGGGAGATTGAGATAGAATGGGGAGGTTTGGTGTGGGGGCAGAGGGGCAGGAGGGTGACCTGGATGCTGGGATGGGGCTGAGACGTGGCCCAGCTGTGGCAGCTCTGGTGAGCAAAGCCTTTTGCAGGGATTTCCTGGGTGTGGAAGGGCAGAGGGAGCAGAGGAAAGGTCTCTGTGCAGTGGTAGCTGGTCTCCTAATGCCCTTTAGCAGCTGGAATGGAGCAGAGCTGGCACCACATCAGCAGTGAGCTCTCCAAGGACCATCTGTGAGCCAAGGGCAATGAGAACAATTACCAGCCAGAGGAAAAAAATCACCAAGAGAGAGGCTGGAAAAAGCTGTGGGGGAGGCTTAGCGCGAAACAGAGGCAGAGAAAAGGGGATCTCTAAGCTAATGAGTGGCCAGAGAAAGTACACTGTCTGATCTCCCTATCTCATAACACAAAGTCTGTTTAAGGAAACAGCTGTGTCCATGAGAAAATGTTTTCCCCTTTGGTTGAGTCTGTGGAAGTGGCTGCCAGGGGATGCCTCCAAAGCTGGGAATTTAACACTCAGATAAGGCTTGGATGTTGTTTGGGAATGGTAACGAAAACAAGAGCTATAAATGAGACCTGGAAGGGTGACTGCTTTTTATTCAGGGGTTTAAAACAATCTTGAGGTTGTTGCAGTTGAGAGAGCACCTTCTTGGAAGCACAGCTGGGGTTTGGGGTATCAGCCTGTGGGTGCTGGGCTGTTCAGGCCAATTGGTGAAGGGCTGCTTTAGGGCCACTGATGGGACCTAAAACCATAGTGCCAGGCTGCTTGGACCCAGACAGTTGGAGAGTTCAGCCTGGAGAAGACTCCAGGGAGACCTTAGACCTCCTTCCAGGGTCTAAAGGGAGAGCTGGAGAGGGACTTGGGACAAGGGATGGAGGGACAGGACAAGAGGAAATGGTTTCCCGCTGCCAGAGGGCAGGGTTAGTTTTGAAATTGGGAATAAATTCTTTCCTGTGAGGGTGGTGGAGCCCTGGCACAGGTTTCCCAGAGCCGCTGTGGCCCTGACAGGGCTTGGAGCAACCTGGGACAGTGGAAGCTGTCCCTGCCCATGACAGAATTGTGGAACTGGATGAGCTTTGAGGTCTTTTCCAACCCTAACCGTTCTGGGACTCTGAGATTGCTGGCCTTGTCCACAGAGCTTTTCTCTGAGGAATCCTGCCAGCAGGGAGAACAGCTTTGAAGCTCTTCCCAGGGTAGGGAAGAAACTAAGAAAAGAGTAGGTATTTCCTAAGAGTAATCTGGCTGGTCCATCTGGTACTCCCAAAAAGGCTGGTGAGATGGCACAGCACAGGGGAAGGCTGTGAAAGATTGGAGGCATCAAAGGTGATTAAAAGAGCAGCAAGGATGGTCCCCAGGGAGGGAGAAAGCCTGGCAGGTTTCCACTGGGGAGGGTTAGCAAAGGGAGGCCAGAAATTAAAGCAGGGCAGTAATGAAGGTCAAGCATATCTCCAAGGCTTTGGGAAGTAGGAGTTTCACTGACTCTGAGCTGCAGAGCCTGCTACTCCAGGGAAGGGGGATGGGAGGGACACATTAATTTGTTAAATGGGTAGAAATAAATTAGTGTATAAACCTGTAACGTTTGTTTCCCCAGTCTGAAGGGGAGAACTGTGCTGAGCCTGGTTAGGTTGATGTTTTAACCACGTTTGCTGAGGTTTTGCAGGTTTTTAAGCCAAACCTCCTTTTTGGATAGTCTTGATTATAAACTCTTCTACATCCTGTCTCCCAGTGAAATTGTGTGGACTGGAGATGCTGCTTTTCTGACCTCTCTCTTAAGTGTGATGGCTCTTTTCTCCCACAGCCCTGGAGTGATGGGTCAGGGAACCTGAAAGGAGTGGACTGGTTGGGTCACCTTGTCCTAGATGTCACCCCAACCCTAAACTGGCTGTCCTGGCTTAGGGCAAATTTGGGAGGAAACTTCCAAAGGGATCCCTCTAGGAAGCAGCTTGGCTTAGGCTGCAAGCCCCTCCAGAGCCTGTTACCTTTCCAGGGCTGTTTCCTTGCCTGAAAGGGTCAGGATTCTGCATCCCCCACCCTCATCCCACCCAGCTGCAGAACAAAGTCCTCCCTGTTAATGGGACTCGTTGGACTCACACAGGGGAGTGGATGTGTGGGGCTCCACCATCTCTCATTCTCTCCTCCTGACTCTGCATCTCTCATCCAATTCAGCCATCTCTGCTTCATCCTTCAGCTGGGACAGGGCCTGCTCTGGCACTTGCACTGAGGAGGTGCCACTGTCCCCACCATCAGCAGGAGCCCATGGTGATAGGGTTCAGAGGTGGGCAAAGGCAAGATGCTGCCACAGCTTTTTGGTTCTATTTTGCTGAGCTTTGTAGAGATTTTCACAGCACTCACTGCACCTTCTAGCTCAAGGAACCTGCAGGAGTAGGTGGTGTAACATGGCTTGGTGTTTGGATGGGTCAGAAGCTGTGCTGAAATGGAAATGGAGGTGCCTGGAGGTGCCCTCATTCCCAGCTGTGCTGTGGCTGATGGGGGGCAATTCTGGCCCACACAGGTTTGCTATAGGGTCAGAGCCTTGCTGCCCTTCCCTAGGGATCTGCTACAGACAGGCAAGACCACCACTGTGGCCTGGAGCAGTTGGAATTTGGATGCAAGTTACCCCCAGCTAACCTGGCCCAGCCACCCCACCACCAGCACGGGGGTGCACGTTCTGGGCTGCCACCACTCCCACAGCAAGCTGAGCATCCCCCAAATGGAGGAGCCTTTAGCAAGACCAAGCTCTGCAAAATAACTTTCTGATGTAGAGCACATCTCTCATGATTGCACTCCCTGAAGCGACTTCTTCTCATTTACGGTATCTTGACCTAAGGACCTGCCCCAGCAGGAGGAGAACAGGTGGAAATCATGGTGCTCCCCTGCTTCTGTAAAGATCCTGATTGCCCTTTTGTTTCTTTGCCGACTTTCTCTGTTTCCATTACCTCATGATGGGGGAGGTTTTTTTTTTTAAATAAGTAGGTTTGGGAACAGCAAGGCCATGGAGATAAGAGCTGAGACAACTCCAGAGCTCAGAGATTCATTACCTGCTCCCATGTAAGCCAGGAGGGAAGCAAGCCTGCTTTCCTTTTTGTTAATAAAAATATTACACTGGAAATTTTTAAAAATCAAATGAAAGCACAGAAGGACCTGAGAAAGTGTGGGGGGGTATGAACTACTGCTGGAGCAAAAGAGCTCATTAAAATAATAATTATTTAGGAGAACAAACTGGAATGCCATTATACAGTTTCACTGACTGAGTCCAGCCTAGTGTTTGGCTGCACTTGATTAATTAGTCTGTTCTACTCCTCCTCCTCTTTTTTTTTTTTTTTTCTTTTTTTCAATACAGCTGAGAAAAAATAAGCAATTATAAGTTCAACCTGTTGAAAAAATCACCTTCTGCTGGAGCAGTCAAAGCCAAACCTTTTGAGTCTTACATAACTCCCTAAATGTGAAATCTTGGGTTCTACCCACCTGCTGAAATCTGGGTGAGCCCTGGGGGTCCCTGCTGCTGAATTTGGAGGGGTGCTGCAATGGGGTTCCCAGAGCAACCCCAGCACAGCCCCTGCCTACACAGCATCACCTGAGCACGATGCCAGCCTGCCCGGTGTGCTGACTGAGTCAGGATTTTCAGGCAAGAAGCCTTTGTCTGCTGTGGTTATTTAATTTTACTTTTTTCCCCCCTTCTCTTCTAAGTAATTTACTCTGGCTGCACCCTCCCTGGGGCCTGAGTGGTGCAGGGGGAGTTTCCTGCCTGGTTGAGCGTTGGTTGTGTTGGAGGAAAAACAACCTGACCCAGGGAGCTGAGTTGGAGGTGAGGAGAAAGGTGGGAGTGGAGTCTCACCTTTTTTGGAGGGATTGGAGCACTTGTGGTTGTGCTCTGCTCCTCATCCTGGCTGCTCTTGGCTGCAGAGCCAAGGGAAGAAGGGAAGGTGGGAGGCAGGCAAGGCAGTGGGGCATTCCCTGGCAGGGCTCTCGCCTGCTGAGGGCTTTGTGCCAAGCACAGATACTTAAAGGCATGCTCAGGAGTGATGCCGTGGTGATCCCATCTCCCCTTTGGTGCACAGAATCACAGGATCCCAGAGTGGTTTGGGCTGGAAGTGACCCTAGAGCTCATCTCATTCCAACACCTTGCACTAGAACAGGTTGCTCGAGGCCAAATCAAACCTGAGTGTTTCTGGAGGTGAGGCAAATATATTCAGGTGAGATAGAGGAGACTATCAAAATTAGTGACTCTTTGGGAAGATGAAGTTTCCTGTGAGCTCCTGACAGTTTGGATAGTGGGAGCCACAACAGAGAAGATGATCCTGAGGTCTTTGGTGGGTTCCTGCTTCATCTTGTCAGTGGCATTTTCAGGTGAGACTTCAGATGGTTTCTTTTTTTGGATGGGCACCTACTTGTTACCTTGCATCTGGGCAGCCCAAGAAAGTGGCTGCAGTGTTCTTGAAGAAGGATGTACCTTTGGTACCAAAACTCTGTTGGTTGGCATTGAGTGATTTTAAGACAAACTTGCTTTTAATTTTTTTTTTTTTTTCTTTTCCCTTTTGGCGAAGGTTGAAACATCTTAATGTCTAGCATTAGGTAAGACTTTTGATTTAATGCCTCATCCCTTCAATTCACCTTCAGCAATAACAATGTATTCTAATCCACTGCTCAGATGTTGATGGATGGGGCCTGTTTGGGTTAAACATTTGGGATTTGAATTGTTGACCTCATTCTGTCCCTGGAGCAGAGCAGTCAGAGAAGCCCTTGAGGAGCACACTCTGAGCAGCAGGTTCTCCATCACTAGGTAGTGGCAGAGTCAAATAGAAACATGAGGCCAGCCTGGCCCTTAGCCAGACTTCATCTCCAGTTCCCATGGGAAACTGAAAGTTTAGGACAGGTGCCATAGTAAGAAACCCTCTGCAAATCTTTACAAAAAATAGGTTGGAAGATAAATTTTTCCTTGAATTGGATTCAGGAGGTTGGAATGACACAAGATGAAAAAAAAATTCCAGCTTTTTTGTGAGGCTGTTTCACAGGGACCATTGCCCACTTTTGCTATGTTGGTGGAAGTGAGCAATCTTTGAGCTTGGTTCAGGCTGGGATCAGGAAACAAACATCCCACATCACTCTCCAGGAGAAACACCACAGTGCCAGTCCAGTGTGAGACCCTTCTCCCCATTCTTGCTGCTCCAGGGACCTCCATGAGGTCCAATGAGGGTGCCTAACCTTGATGGTCAGGCCTTTCTTGGCTCTTGAGGTCAAGAGGTTTCCTCTCATCTTTTGCATGACTGAGCAGGTCTGGTCCCTTTCAAGGAAACTACAGAAGCAGCAGGAGGAAGAGGAGGTACCAGACTGTCCATCCAGACACAGAAGAAGACACAAGTGAAGGCTGGGCAAGAAGCTGCCCCTGTGACTTGGATTGGTATGTCCAGATCACTAAGGACCTCCGTGCTCCTGTGATATTCTGAGGCCAAAAACATGAACCTGCCTCAGGCTGACAGTAAGGAGCACACATGAGCTGGTGGGCACGCACCCTTCTCTCTCCCACAGGTCTCTCTTCTGCTCTGAACCCAGGGAAATGCACTCTCACATGAATTTTCTGAGCCCCACATCTCTCCAAAACCCACCAAGCAAGGGACAGATGTTGGCTGGCCACGGCCAGGATGAGTGAGCAGCTTTTCCTAAACACGATGTGCTGCATGTGAATGTGAGTCACCTCTGGTTTTCTAGGATGGAAGAGTAGAGGTAAACCAAAATAAAACTGAATTTATGGTGCTTCAGGAAAAAAAAGAGGTGTTGCTGAAGTGAGTGCAAAGGGTAGTGTAGGTGATTCTGGTGTAACCATGATGCAGAAAAGCTGCTTCACACAGGGTTGTTTGAGCATTGAGACTTGCTAATGATTTCTCAGAACCTTTTCTTTCAGCTAGAGTTAGGGGTCTGGAGCAGCAGACAAGACCTAGGTGTCCATGTGTTCAGGCTGCCCACAGGGATGTCACTCCATGCATTTGCATTTTCCTTTGGGGGGTCACTGAGGTGTCCACCCATGCACGGAGTGTTTTCCCAGTGGACAGATAAAGCTCAGGGATGGGAAAGGCCTAATGGGATATTCCTGTTAGGAAAAGCTGGTTCAAGCTTTAGTTGGTTTCCTCAGGGCTGCTAAGGTCAGTGTCAGAAAAAAGTGTGGGAAGGGCTGGTCTGGGTCATGCATCGTTTTCCAGGCAATATCCCACCCCAAATGCAAAGTCCTGCAGTGTGGAGTCATTCATCCAAAACTCCCTCATCCCAGGCTCTGATTCACCTCCTAAAATCCACTCCAAGAAGTTTTTTCCTAGGGATGGGAAATATCCAACGTGACATCCAACATTCTGCCCTCCTGCTGAGCCTGGGGTCTGCATTTCTCTGGGAGTGTGTGGTCCCCACCATCATCTGCTTTAGCATCACTGCCCAGGTTCTGAGCATCCTCCCTCTGCTTTTCCTTGACTATCCCCTTCCTCTTACCTTCTGAGTGCAGTGATGACCCCAGCCAGGTGCTGAGCTGTCATCATCTCAGCTCTGCTCAGATGGCTTGGCCTCTCCTGTTTGTCTAGCACATAGCTGATTTATCAGCAGTGATGTTGTATTTGCTTCCAGATAAGAAAATGCTGAATATTAGAGCTGGGCTTGAGCCTTGTGAAACCCCCTGGAAGCAGCCTGATTCCCCTCTGACAGCTTTTTGTGGGGATCCCCTCTGAATCCCCTGCAGATGTGCTTTATTCTCATAATGCAGTGCTCATTTTATAATCCACCTGCCACGCCCTAGTAAATCAAATGCTGTACAAAAGCATATGTATATTATCTCCAAGCAATTATCTTTATTAACCAAACTTGTAATCTACTCAGAGAATGAAATCAGCTTTGTTTGACATGGTGTGTTGGCCGCAGAGCCTCTCTGACAAACATGAGCTGTATTTCCATCCTTTAATTCCTCTTCTGGGTGACTCTCAGGAGGGTTCCTATTATTTTACCCATGACTGATGGCAGGCAAGCCAACCTGTTCATCAGGCCATCCCACTTGCCCCTTTAGCAGATCAGTGCAGCATTTGCATGCTTCCATCCATCTGGATCTTCCCTGGTATTCCAAGATTTATTAAAAATTAACAACAGCAGGCCAGAGAGCTTCTCAGCCAGCTGTTGGAGGGCTCTTGGGAGCAAGTTATCCAGGCCTGCTGATTCAAAATTGTTTATTGCTGGTAGATGCTGTTTAACAACCTCCTTGGTTACTAATGGACTGGAAAGTGTTTCATCCTCCTCGTGTGATACAAGCACCTCATCCTGCCTTCTTTCCAGATGCGGAGCAGAAATATTGATTGAAAACTCCTTGCCTTTTCTGCATCATTACTTTTCTCCCCATCTGAGGAGCTGATTTATACCAAGGCATTATAATATTGCCCAGATTGTTCGCCGTCCCTTTCCATATGCAGCTGAAGATGTTGCATGCTTTGCTCTGTGACTCTGCACAGAGCAGGAGTCTCTGCTCTTTTGCCTCCATTTCTGGGACAGGCACTCCTTGGTTTGACACACTGTAGGACTCTGGAAGAGGCCTAAGGACCAGAAAATTCCTCTCTCTGCCTTCCATCGCCTTGCAATAATTGAGGAGTTACGAACTTGCAGAGCCACTTCTGAGAGGTCTAAAACCATCAGCCTTTCCAGAAAGGATGAGATTTGCCCCCAAAACTTTTGAGATTCTTTCAAGTTGTGACCATTCTACATGTCAGCCTGTCAACCCCCATCTCCATGCTGCCATGCTAATTTTAAGTTAATAATCCATGGATGTACAAGCCCTCATCTCTCCTAGGAATTTGTGGCTGCTTGCCCTCTCCTCTGAGCCAAGACAGAGCTGCTGTTTTTTTCTCCCATCTCACCTTTGCTGTTTTTCTTTCTCCTGTTTCCCCAGCTGTGGGCTTTGCAATAACAAATCCCACATCGTGTTGCAGGGAGGGCGATGCATTCAGTGGTGGGGCAAAGATCTTCCAGGACCACCTTCTACTTCACTCTGGTGAGACCCCACCTGGGGTCCTGTGTCCAGCTCAGGGGGCCCCCAGCATAAGGAGAGTGTGGACCAGCTGGAATGAGCCTAGAGGGGGCCATGAAGCATCCAAGGTCTGGAGCCCCTCTGCTCTGGAGCCAGCCTGGCACACCTGGGGCTGCTCAGCTGCACAAGAGAAGGCTCCAGGGAGAGCTGCCAGCCCCTGCCAGGGCCTGAAGG